>QPKB01000012.1:32363568-32379232 GCA_003546025.1 Camphora micrantha | reverse complement strand
CGGCAGCATCTGTCCTGTCGATTTCACGATCGGGCGGGCAGAAAGTGTGCTTTCTTTGTCGGCCGGTTGGCGATTTCGAGGCATCTAATGATCATCCAATGACTTCGGCGGCGAATCCGTGATGTTTGACCAAGATCGACGGATTTCATGCACGAAAAATCAGATTTTGGAAAAATCACAGGGGCCAATCAACTCGAAACGAGAAAAGGACCCGAAAAAGGGTCTTCCAGCGAAATTTTGGGTCGCCGGAATTTCCATGGTCGCCGGCGACCATGCACCCATGGTCGCCGGCGACCATGGGCCGGCGACCCTGGGCCATGGTCGCCGGCGACCATGGGCCAAGGTCGCTGGCGACCATGGGCCTTGGGCCCGTTTTTTGGTCGCCGTCCGGTCGCCGTTTCTTTGCCGTTTTTCGATCTTTTTTCATTCTTTTTTCTTCTGTATTTTTGCTAACATTTCCCCTCATTTATTGGCCTGATTCTCTTGAAGAAAACCCGACGAGAAGCCACGCAAATCGGAGCACAAAGTTTCCTATTTTTCTGGAAAGCCGAAGACTTTGTTGTGCGGTTTTGCCGATTTTTGTCAAGCATTGAAACTAGGCCAAACGATGTCGGAATGACCTGAAATTCGACGTGGAGCTTCTTGAGCAGTAGATAGGACCAACCATAGGCTTTGGTTTGAGTTTTGAAGCCGTTCGGGGTCCCGCAAATGCTTGCCTTAATTTCGCCATGAGAGAAATGCCGAGCTTTGACTTTTGGTCAACCGATGTCCGATTGACCTGAAATTTGACAGGGAGCCTCCTGAGTGGTAAGTAAGACCAACCATGGGCTTTGGTTTGAGTTTTGAAGCCTTTTGGGGTCCCGCAAACGCTCGCCTTGATCTCACCTCGAGGAAAATGCCGAGCTTTGAAACTAGGCCAAACGATGTCCGTTTGACCTAAAACTTGACAGGGGACCTATTGGAGTCATTTTGAGATGATCCATTAGCTCCAATTTGGATGCCATGATTCCGGGGTGCTCCGCCGCCGGTAGGCCTGTTTTTGCTTCATGAGAGTTGATGAAGGGTCAAACGTTGTCCGTTTGACTTGAAATTCGGCAGGGGGCCTTTTGGAGGTATTTTGAGACCATCCGTAGGCTCTGATCGAAGTTTTAAAGTCTTCGACACTGTCGCTGCCGGGAGCTCCTGCCTGGCTGTCGGAGGAGTGAAGTTAGGCCAAATGATGTCGAAATGGCCCGAAACTTCATGTGTACCCTTCTTTTGGCTGCTTTGAAGGATCTTGCAGTTTTTGTTTGATTCTGACAAGATCTGGTGCTTGAAGTGGCGCCTTCCTATTTATGGCAGGATGTGGCTCCATGTAGCATTTGGTGTTGAAGGGACATAGTGACATTTTTGGTGTCAACAGAGCGAACCCGTTATCCACTTGAGCGAACCTCCCAGAAAACCATTCCGAAGAGCTCATCGCTCGAGCGAACTTCCTGTCCGCTCGAGCGACCGGCACTGTTCACCTGGGACTAATCTGTGAGCAAAAATGAAATGTTTATTTGATTGAGAGGTGTTTGTTGGGAACCCTATTGTGATGGGAAAACTTGTAACCATTGTTTAGCACCCATTTGAAATGAGAAACCAAATCACAAGCTTTCATTTGAAGCTTTGAAAATCCTAAGGTGTATAAAAAGCCCAGAATGTCTCTAAACTCCAAGAGTGTCAATTTTATTGAATATGACATACGGGACCTTTATTCACTTTGATCGAATTTTGAATCCCGATATTTGTCCCGAACCTCTTGAATTATGATTTACCATTCCCAAAAATACTGAATTTGCAACTGTAGCATTTTTGCTGATCCCGATATACACTTCCCGTTTGAAATGATAATTGTTCCTTCGAGCACCCCGTCTCGCCCGTTTATATAGTGCATCATATGAATTTTGTGCATGCCTTGTTTTATGTGATTTGACCCATGAGTCGGCACCACTAAGCTTGGATAACCTTGTTGGTCTAATCCACTGATTTGGAAATCCTCCTCCCGTCCTGCCAGCTACAGTTTGGATCCCGCTACCAGGTTATTACCATGGTCTTGTCCCGATGCCGCAGATTGCTACTGTGGTTCCTGATGCGCGGTTCGTTACTGTGGTCATGTCCCGTATTATTATTATGTATATGTATATGTTACTTATGTTGCATCTCCTCACTTCGGTGACTGAGGTTAACATCCCGATATGCTCATGTCACTTCGGTGATAGAGGACTTAACTTCATGTGGTTGCCATCTTGTTTGTTTCCCGTTTTCCTTGGATACCTTACTTGTTTTATATTGTATGTGTATTTTGAATAAATGATTCTTTCGTTTTATGAAATTATTGTTCTAACAGGTTCAAATGTTTTCCAAGGTAATTTCTATATTGTCATATCTTTTCACCCATTTGCCAAACTGTCATGTTTGACCCTTGTTTTGGTACTCAGGTCCCGTTGTCGGTTATCCCGAGGAGGAGCACGAGGAGGCGGTCGGAGAACCGCAATGTCTAGTCGAGTGGCACGCCGATGATGTCGTTTAGACATTCGGGTGTTTGAGTTACGTAACATTTTGGGATAGAAATTAACCATTCTTTTGGGAACTTGATATTTTGTTTATATTGGCCTTTGTTGGCCTCTATTTTTAGGAGTTGTAATTAAATGATCTTGTTGTAAACCTTAACTCTCTTTTGGGAATTAGCTAATGATCATTGCTCATTTTGATACTGGTGTTAAATATGTTTTAATCTTGTTATTTTGGACATGAATGTATGAATTAGATTTGCTATACGCTTCCGCACTTTAAAGAAATATTCATGTTGATGTGATATCCTCACCGCGGACACCTGTGGGAAATCACGTGTACGAGTGACATCTTTGATGGACTCGTATACGTTTTGATTTAAATTAATTCATAGTGTTGACATGGATTGTATCATTCATTCATTATCCGCCTTAGCGTCCCAATCCCGGATTAGGCCCGCCCGCTTAGGGACTCGGTCCGGGGTCGCGACAATTCAGCCTCACTTTCATATTACCGAAGGAAACATCCATAACTCCGATGCGACAATTAATGTTTGCATTGGCCATGGCCAAAAAGGGCAGGCCAAGAATGACAGGAGTGTGTTTCCTCAAGTTTTTGCATTGGTTCAATGTTAATGACGATGAAATCGACAGGAAAAAAGAACTTGTCGACCTTGACCAAAACATCCTTAATTATGCCCCGGGGTACCCTGACAGATCTATCAGCAAGTTGCAAGGTAACTTGAGTGGGTTTTAATTCCCCCAACCCAATTTGCTCATACACCGAATAAGGCAATAGATTGACACTTGCTCGAAGATCCAATAATGCATGATCAATTATGTGACTCTCAATCATAAAAGTAATGGTGGGAGTGCCAAGATCTTTCAGCTTAGGAGGAGTGTCATTATTGATAATCGAGCTCACTTGCTCGGTGAGCAAAACCTTCTTGGGCACATGAGATTTAGATTCGCACTTTTGAGTGCGCAAATCTTTTAGAAAATTCGCATAAGAAGGCACCTGCTTGATAGCATCCAGAAAGGTAGGTTGACCTTTACATGCTTGAACACTTCTAGCATCTCATCCATGGTTGCTCCCTTTTTACTAAAGGGAGAGGGTGTGTCAAGACAAGTGGGAAAGGGGCTTTTGGCACATATGGAGGTGCCATAGCCGGGACAGATGAAGAACTGGGCCAGGGTGGGGGAGGGTGGGGCTGACCTCCTTTCCCTTAGAAACCCGTTCAGCCCCAGAATCCTTAAGGTTTGGCGCAGATTCTCTAACAACCTTCTTAGGCTTCTCAGGTTAGTTTCAAACTCACGCCCATTCCTTAATGTGACAATCATTTTGCTTGCTCATGATAGGTATCATGAGGTTGCGAGCCATTACCTTCCTCGAATGTATTCTTAGGGATGACCGTGGGTTGGCTAGGCAAACGTCCCTCCTCTCTTCTATTAAGAGCATTATCTATTTGCTCGATTTGGGCCTCTAGCTTGGCTATGGACTAAGAGTGGGAATGGACCAACTGAGTGGTTGCTTTGAACTCTTTGAGCTCTTACCACACCGTCTCTTCAGAGGACGGACTCCTTTGCGGTGGATAGGGGTTGGGGTGCTGGTAGGACTGTTGGGAATGGTAGGCTGCATGATTAATAGAAAAATTAGGCCTATTTCTCGGTTGAGAGAGCAAAGTGCCCTGACCGGGTGACTTCAAGGAAAAATTGGGGTGATTACGCCATCCTGGGTTTTAAGTATCTGAAAATCGACCATTACCCAGTTTAGAGAACCCCTGTGTAGCATTCACTTGTTCTTGAACAAATTCAGGAAATTGGGGTGCTGCAGGACAATCGCTCACAAAATGAGAGAGACTGGAGCACAAAGCACAAGCACCCTAAGAGGATGGGGATTGGAGACGTTGACCCACAGATAATTGCTGATCCAACTTCTGGGTCAAGGCAGCCACTTGAGTGGTGAGTTCATTAGAGGGTTGAATTTCAACACACCTCTAGGTTTTTGTGAGTTAGAGGCTGCAGGCCTCTCCAATCTAGCAGTGGAGGGATGGTGTTGAAAGGTCTCACTCAAATTCTTGAAAAGCTCCCATGCCTCATCTTCATTCTTCAACATAATAGATCCCCCACTAGCGGTGACTACCATGTTTCTCCATTCAGGAGAATCCATCATAAAAGAATTGCACCAATTACCACTTGGCAATTTGGTGATGAGGACACTTCCTAATGAGATCTTTGAATCTTTCCCATGCCTTTATGAAATTGTTCACAATTAGTTTGGGCGAACGGTGTGATGGATCTCCTGAATTGATTGGTTTTGCCCACTAAGAAATATTTGTCTAAGAATTTTTGTTGTAGTTGGGCCCAAGTTGTGATGGAGTTCGCTGGTAAAGTACCTAGCCAATACTTAGCTTTGTCCTTTAGCGAAAACGGAAAAGAAAACATCTTTAGGGCCTCACAACTGAAATAGTTTATTCTCATAGTGGAGCAAATAACCAGAAAATCATCAATGTGATTGTATGGATCTTCATTGTTCAAGCCATAGAAAGAAAGAAGTAGGTCGACTGTACTAGGCTTGATTTTATAATGAGCTGCATGAACTGTAGGCAGCTGAATACACGATAGTGACGCGTATTTCGAAGGAGTATAGTGCTCCTTCAAGGGTCGGAGATGGGGTGTACTGGGTGGAGTCTCTTCTTCCTTTCTTTCCTCTGCCATTTGTGAATTTGTGTGTGGAAAATCAGATGAGTGCTTTGACAAAGCTAAGTACACACACACAACTTTTACTTCAATTTATAAAAAATTCAAAAAGTCTAGAGCTTACTGACCTTTGGGAAGAGAAGAGAGATTTCCTTGAGTAAAACTTTGTCCTTTGTGAACACTCCTGGATCCCTGCACAAACTCTAGGTTTTTTTTTTTGGTTAGAATCAATAACCTGTGATACAGATGGTAAACGATGATTAAAGATGAAAAAGTAAAATAAAACGTTGAAAAAACAAAACTAATGTTAGAATTAGAAGAAACAAACAACCGTGCTAATTGTCCCCGCAACGGTGCCAAAATCTTATCGTCCCAAAACAGGGTTTACAAATATAATTTTTACCTAGCTACTAAAATTACTCGTCAGAGCAAAGATGTCAACTGGGTGTCGTATCATCTGGGACAAAAAGGCTAAGTTGTGTTGGTTCTAGAATTCCTAAACTAATCCAAATAGAAAATGAAATGTTGATTGATAGGTATTGGTTCCTAAATTAGAAAGTAAAGACAAGGTTTTGATTCAATTAGAGAAAAGATCTTAGGGTACAAATCCCTCTAACCTCACACAATGGCGAGTATAGACCTAGGGTTCCACTATCAACCCTAAAAAAACTCATTTTGGTTACAGACCTTCACAGTCACCAAATAAGAGACGTGGATGTAGATCGGGGCATAACCTATTTCTATGCCATAGATTATCCTAGATCTAACAACACATTCATTCAAGCATCATTATATGACTAGTATTCGAATCTACAAGATTAAAATACTAAAGAAAGATATTGCATTAATAAATAGAATCCAACAATGGATAACATCAATGTTATATAACCAAAATCATTCAAAATAAAATCCTAAAACCTATACATCACCAAAATACAAGATTAGGGTTTCATCGCAACCCTAAGGTGGAGAGTTAGTTACTCATGGGGAGAGATTGACAACGAATCATCGACGAAACCCCCATTGGCGCTCCTTCCAAAGCTCTAGAATTAGCCTCCAGAACTTCTCCTAAGATGTGAATCATTCTAAAATGAGATTGGCATCATATTTATAGCTTTTGGCCTCAAAAATCTCATCATAACACTTCATATGGATACCATAAAGCATATCCTGAGGTCCCTCACACATATCTAATGATTCTCTTAACAGCTTCCAAATAAGATTCTTTGGGATCGAATTAATATCTAGCACAAGCTCCTATACTAAATGCAATATTAGGTCTACTAGCTGTAAGATATTACTAACTGGCTATTATGCTTCTTTACATACTAGGGTCAACACTCTTACCACCAGGTTCCATAGACAATTTGAGTGTTGTGCTCATGGTTGTGTTCATGTGCTTGGCTAAATCTAATCCGAACTTTTTGACCAACTCTTTAGCATACTTAGTTTGGGAAAACAAACATTCCATCATGCAGTTGCTTCACTTGTAATCCTAAAAAGAAATTAATTAAGTTCACCAACCTTGCTCATTTCAAACTCAGATTTCATGAGGTTAGCAAATTTCTCTGTCAAATCATTACAAGTAGATCCAAAAACAATATCAACATAGATTTGAGCAATTAATATAGTATCATTGTTCCTTTGAATAAAAGATGTTTTACCCACACTGCCCCTTTCAAAATTATGATTAATTAAGAACTGTGTAAGCCTTTCATACGATGCTCTAGGGGCTTGTTTGAGACCATAGAGAGACTTTTTAAGATAGTAAACATAATTAGGTTTCTTAGGGTCTTCAAACCCTTTAGGTTGCTCAACATATACTTCTTCTTCTAGAAATCTATTTAGGAAAGCACTTTTGACATCCATTTGATATAATTTGAACTTTAAAGAGCAAGCAATGGCAAGTAAAATTCTAATGGATTCAAGTCTAGCAACAGGAGCAAATGTTTCTTCAAAATCTAGCCTAGCCTTGTTTCTTACTATGGTACCATTTTCATCAAGTTTATTTTTGTAAATCCATTTGGTACCTATAATATTTTTGTCATCAGGCCTTGGTACTAATTCTCATACTTCATTTCTAGCAAACTGATTTAGCTCCTCTTGCATAAAATTTATCCAATTATCATCAAGAAAAGCTTCATCAACACTTTTAGGTTCACGGGTAGAAGTAAAACAAAGATAGCTTACAATGTTTTCTAATTGCCTTCTAGTCTTAACACCATCCAAAGGATCTCCCAGAACTTGATCCATAGGGTGATGTCTCACATTCACCAAATCCTTAGAGGTTAGAAACTCATCCAGTTTTGTAGTTGAGACATCTATCTTATCATTATCAAGGTTTTCTTGATTACTGGAATCATTTAGTTTGTCATCAATGACAACAGTTATAGATTCTTGTATGGTTCTAGTTTTTATGTTCAACACTTTGTATGCATCACTGTTTTGAGAATAACCAATAAAATGCCTTCATCACTTTTTGAGTCAAATTTGCTCAAATGTTCTCTATGTTTGAGAACATAGTATTTGCTACCAAAAATTTTAAAGTAGCTAATGTTAGGCCTTTCTCGTGTCATAGTTCATAAGAAGTTTCATCCTTGCCAGTTCTCAAGTATACCCTATTTATGATGTAACATGCTGTACTCACTACTTCAACCCATAGATCTCTAGGGACATTCTTTCCATTGAGCATAATTTTGGCCATCTCTTGTAAAACTCTATTCTTTGTTTTAGCAACTCCATTTTGTTGAGAAGTTTTAGGGGCTGAAAATTCATGGTGAATTCCATACTTATCACAATATTTCACAAATTTAGTATTTTCAAATTCACCACCATAATCACTTCTTATTCGAGCAACTGCTCTTCCCTTTCCAACTTGAATTCTTTTCACAATCTTTTTAAATTCAGCGCATGCATCAGATTTTTCTCTTAGAAATGCAACCCAAACGAATCTAGAATAATCATCAACAATAACAAGAAAGTATCTTTTGCCACCCCTACTCTCTCTCTCTCTCTCTCTCTCTCTCTCTCTCTCTCTCTCTCTGTGTCTCTCTCTCTCTGTTAGACCAACCAGGTCCATATGGAGTAGCTCTAAGGGTCTAGAGGTCCTTAGAGACTTTAGTCTTTTTGTGAAAGCTTCTGATTTGTTTACCTATTTGGCACTCTTCACAAACTGTTTTTGACTTCCTACTAATTTTTGGAAGACCCTTTACATATTTGTTTAGCTTGGACAAACTCTATGGTTCACATGTCCAAGTCCTTGATGCCATAGTTGTGCTTCATCAAGATGAGTAATGCAATAAGCTGAACTAGATGATTCGTTGTAGTTAGCGATAACATAACAGTTGTCATTGGTTCTAAGACCTCTTAGAATTACCTTTCTTTTCTTGGAGATCTCACAACCATGACTACTAAAGTTGACAACATGGTTTTTTTCACATATTTGAGAAATACTAAGCAAGTTATGTTTCAAACTATCAACATATAAAACATCTTCAATAAGAGGCATGTTGGGAACATTCAATGTACCTGTGTGGGGCAATTCTTAAGACACCAGGAGTATGCTAACTCCAGCATTTCAGCTCGGATGCTAATGCACTAGCCGAAACGAGTATTATCACCTCGATCGACCTTGACCTAAGCCCGCTATGATTTCGGCCGCGTGCCCCGGCCTCAGTCGCGCATCTCGGCCGCTGCCATATGACGAACTGCCAACTGAGATAGGCACTAACAGCCATCTCCGATCCTCGGACACGTGGTAGGACATGAGCACTCGCCAATGGGACAGATACATCATCCCAGCCGTCCAGAATCCTCCTCAAACCTCTGACAAAACGGCGTCCAATGGCTACAGCCATATCGGGGCAAGGCCCAAGAAAGGATTCGATGGGACCTTTACCGCCAATAAGTCAAGACAAGATCAGGCCCAATGTGACTGGCATTCAATGCAGTATGGGCTGATCGGACCATCATTCAATGTAATGTGGGCTATGATGGACCCCCATTAATTACTTTGTGAGCTGATGAGACCTTAGCAATCAAATCATCAGGCCCACTACCAAATATCTCAGGACTCTCCTCTTATATAGAAGGAACCTGTTCTAAGCTAGGTACGTAAGCAAGAAAACCCATACATGCACTCTATCTATTCTCCAAAGACCTCAGTTCAGTCCCTGCACTAACTGGAGCATTGGAGAGCCCTGTGCTGCCCACAGCCAGGGTCCTTTGATAATTCTTTCTTCCCTTTCAGGTCTCTGAAGCGGTTAGCTTTCTACAGTCATTTGGATAAGTCCTGTAAGGCACCCCTGAATCTTGTGAGTTACATTTTTTGCACTTACAGTACCCTTACCAACTACTTTAGCAACATTACCATCACCAAAAGTGACAGTTCCACCATCATATTCAATTAATTTGGAGAAGTGTGCTCTATCACCAGTCATGTGTCTAGAACATCCACTATCTGGGAACCATAAAGACTGGTCTCCAGCTTTAATAGCTGTGTGAACTAACAAGCCTTTGTTCTTAGGTAACCACATGTACCTTTGGCTGAATGGAATCCCACTAAAACCTTGAGATCTTGTTTCATTAGGATTATGTTGGTGAAAAGTTTTCTTTGAGTTGTTTTTTAGTTGGTTTAATAGTTTTTGTGTGATTATTGAATTGTAATTTTAGTTGACCAACTTGTTTCAGCAATTCATTTAGTTTTTGTGAAAAGGAGAGATTAACTGAATTTCTATGATAAAATGTTTTAGCTTGTTTGTCCTTTTGTGGGTTGAAATATGTTTTAGAGGACTGTCTTTTAATTTGTTTCATTTTGCACTCATACTTGAAATGTCCTTTACTCCCACATGAATGACATGTAATTTTAGAAATGTTTTGACTGCTAGAGGAAGCTGTTCCTTTTACAAACTTAGTAGAGACATTGGGGTTATTTTTGGCTTCTTTGTTGTATCCAATCTTAAATAGTCTTTCAAAATTTTCTTCTCCATGGGTAAATGAATACTCATACTTCTCTTTGTACCATTACAGTTGAGTGACTTCATTTTTTAATTGTGTGTTTAAGTCTTTTAGTATTTCACTTCTTTTTCATCCCTCCTAAACTTGTTTGAATTTTCATTAGCAATTTGAAATTTAGAATTAATTTCATTTAGTTCATTGGTTAAGGTATTCTTTTCATCAGTTAAGGTTTCAGTTTTTTTCTTTTAAAACTTTGTTCTTGGATTTTTGTTTGCTCATAGGTTCAATTAATTTGCAGCTCTCCTCATGGAGTCTATCATAGGCTTCTTGTGGATCTTCATCATCTGGACTGTCATATTCAGTTCCACTCTTAGGTTTCTAAACATCAACTTTTCCAGAATTTTCAACCATCTTAACCGATGAATCATAAAATGTTCTGCCCATCAAGATAGTGTAATTTTCTGTCTCATCTTTGTTGACACCAAAAATGTCACTTTGCCTCTTCAACATCGAAAGCTACATGAAGCTGCATCCTACTACAAACTGGCAATGCCACTTCAAGTATCAAATCTTGTCAGAGTCAAACAGAAATTGCAAGATACTTTAAAATAGCCAAAAGAAGAGTACACATGAAGTTTCGGGCCATTTCAACATCACTTGGCCTAACTTCACTTTCCAACAGTTGAATAAGAGCTCCCGGCGGTGGTGAAGCCAGAGATCCTTATTCACAAAACAGAGCACAAGGGTGACTTCAAAATGCTTCCAAAGTGCAACATGTCAAATTTCAGGTCATTTCGATAACATTTGACCAGACTTTGACCCTCACGGCAAAAATACCCTTTCATGGCAAACATCGCCTTTCACGGCAAAACAAAATGAAATTGCCTCTCACGGAATTCAAAACAAACCATGTCTCCTTTCTTAAATATATATGCAATGAAAACCTTTTCTACTTGCGAAGGTGGATCTACGGACTACCATTTCTCAATTCCAAGTAGAGTAGAAAATTTGGCATATCCATACAAAAAAATGTTGATGCCCGCTTTGCCTCCGACCACGAAAGGGTCGGATCCAAAGGACTCCCACGTCCGCCGACCTCGGTAGCACCAAGCGCCAGAAGCCGGGTCCATCAAGCTGGCACACCCGGTGGGACTCATTCATTTGAGAACATGAAAAGAAACATTTACATATCATATTTTTGCTCTATGCTTATGTTTCTTTTCTAGATTCCTTGGCTTATTTCTAGTTGGTGGCCTTTGTTGGATTTCGTATCTAAAAAAAAGAAGGAATTTTTGGAAATTTCTAATTCTATCTTTGAGTTCATTTCCACTCTTTCTCTTTTTTAAAAAAAAAAAAGAAAAAATCAGATTTCCTACATTTAGGATTCAACTTTGAGAAACTTTGATCCTTTCCCTTTCGAGCAAGCGCTCGCAGAAATGTTGAGCCTATTTGGATTGGGGGATGGGTCACCTTTTCTCTTTGATGCATCCATTAGAGATCTTGAAAAAATAAAAGAAAAATCCGATTTCTTACTTTTATTGTTCAAATTTGAGAAACTTTGATCCTTTCTGTTTCGGGCAAGCGCTCATAGAAATGTTGAGCCTGTTTGGATTGGGGGATGGGTCACCTTTTCTCTTTGATGAATCCCTTAGAGATCTTAAAAAAAAATCAGATTTCTTACTTTTGTGGTTCAAATTTGAGAAACTTTGATCCTTTCCCTTTTGGGTAAGCGCTCATAGAAATGTTGAGCCTGTTTGGATTGGGGGATGGGTCACTTTTTCTCTTTGATGAATCCTTTAGAGATCTTTAAAAAAATCAGATTTCTTATTTTATGGTTCAAATCTGAGAAACTTTGATCCTTTCCCTTTCGGGCAAGTGATGGCGAATTTCCCGCAAGTATATACGGTTGTCTCAAGTAATATAGACTATGGAAGTCCGAATATCGTTCCCACGAGGATTGTTACAAAGAAAATAACAATTATCAATGAAAAGGAGTATCAACTCAAAAATAGCTAACAAATACAAATGGAAATAACAAAAACAATGAAAACAAGAAACAAAATAATAACAAGGAAAAAAAAAAAATGCAAACTAGAAGAAAAAAAAGAAACTAGATAACAAAGAGATGTTAGTAGAAATAGAAGAACTAAAGTGAAAACAAGGTTAGTAACAAGTTAGTAACAAAGTTAATGACAAAAGAAAAATAACAAGGGTAATAACAAGCACAAATGAACAATGTTAGATATATCAAATGAGTAAGTGTGTGACAATAAGTGAAAGATCAAGATAGAAAGAAACTAAAAACATATATGAAAACTAACTAATAAAGAGAACAAGATAGAAAATAAGTGGACGGAGATAAAAAGAAATGTGCTAAAAGTGTGAAATCAAAGGTGCATGGTGGAAGATGGTGTGAATAGAGAAATGGAGTGTGAGAATTAAAACAAGTGAATAAGTTAGTGAGAATAGAATAGAATTAAACTAAAGTAAGTAAAATAAACTACAATCAATAGTAATAGATAGATTGAGCCATCTAGAATCCACTAAGTAACACTAATCCAACACTAATGCTCTTCTCTTTTCCCAAACAAACACTCAAATCTAATGACAAATCAATGTATAGATTTGGAAAATATAACTTTAAAGCTCTAAAAATTAATAATCTAATAGCTAAGACTTTCTTCCCTTCATAAAAGAAAAGATTCCTAATGATTATCTATCAAAAGTAAGCATAAACCATCAAAAGATATAAACTTCTAAGCATGATTTATCAAAACCTAAGCATAGATAGTAAAAAGAATGCTAAGATAGAAAATAAGCATGGAAGATAGCATATTGCAATGAAGAAAAATCTATTCTAGCATGTTAAGCACGTAAACAAAGAGAATTAAGAGCATAAGCAAAAGGAATGGTATTAACTTAGCTTCATCTAGAAGATCCAATCAAAGTGATTAGCCACCCATTGGAGAAGACAAAGCTTTCATTATAAATATTCAATTTTTACAAAGCTTTCCTCACTTTCTCTCTACAATTGCTCACAATTACATGAATAGCTTAAATAAAGAGGAGGAGGCTCTCCTTGCTTGTGTGCTAAATGCCTAGAGCTCCCTTCCTTATATAGAAACATTTGCTTGCTCTCTTTTTGGTTTCTTTCCAATGTGGGACTTTACAAAGAATGGAAATATAAACATATGAATGTAATTCCCGTGTTAGAAAATAGTCCCCCCACACTGATGTGTGATTTTGACCCTCGAAACGTCCGAATTGGAGAAATGTTGTGAAACTAATGATTTGCAGGTCTTAGAACAAGCTTTCAAATGCTTCTAAGATCACCTCAATCGGACACTCGAGTAAAAAGATATATGGTCAAAATACAAACCCCAGGTCTTTCATTTTTCTTCTTATTGTTGGCCTATCTTTGTCATTTCTTCATCCACTTGTCTTCCAAACTAATCAATACTCTCTTTAACTCTTGAATCTCAACTTTAATCTTCAAATTAATCTTCAATTAACACCTACAAAGAGAAATTAACGTAATTGAGAGTATTTTTTTAACATATTTTGTATGAAAGCCATTGGAACTCATATAAATGCATACAAAAATAAGCCATCTATAATGAAAAAGATATGAAGCAAAGCATGATGGGGAGGAAATTTATGATTTTTTATGCTAAAAATGTAGTGTTTTGAGTTCTTTTATCTATGAAAACTCACAAAATAAGTAATGCTATGTAAGTATATCTTTTGTGAACTCATCAGCAAGCGCTCATAGATATGTTGAGCCTGTTCGGATTGGGGAATGAGCCACCTTTTCTCTTTGATGAGTCCATTAGAGATCTTTCAAAAAAAAAAAAAAAAAACAAAACAAAACAAAACAAAAAAAAGAGGCAAGATTACAAAGGTTGCACCAATTGCTTTTTTTGGCCAAAATTGATCCAAGAAAAGCCTTGTCCAGAGTGTGGAAAACAACTAGACTGCGTCTAGGCAAGGGTCCTCCAAACGGGTTCATTAAGTAATCCTACCGTTACCTGGGGGCTGATCTATCAACTGAGGTTTCATAAGACCGAATTGGGAGCCCTGGATGTATTCTTCAAACATCTAGTTCTTCTTCATAAAAAAAATCTTTAAAAAAAAATCTTCAAAAAAAGAAAATCTTCAAAAAAAAAATCTTAAAAAAACAAAAAACTTTTCATCACTTTGGGGTTTTAAATTCGAGAAATTTTGGTCCCTTCCCTTTTGGATGATGCGCTCACAGAAATTTGAGCCTACGTTCGGATTGGAATACCATTTGCTCTCTTCGATGAATTTGATCTTGACCCGTTAAAAAAAAAATTCCGTCACTTTCGGGTTCAGATTCGAGAAATTTTTGGTCCCTTTCCCATTTGAATGATGCGCTCGCAAATATGTTGAGCCTACATTCAGATTGGAATACCATTTGCCCTCTTCGATGAATTCGATCTTGACCCTTAAAAAAAAAACCTCCGTCACTTTCAGGTTCAGATTCAAGAAATTTGGTCACTTCCACTTTGGATGATGCACTCGTAAAATGTTGAGCCTACGTTCGGATTGGATTACCATTTGATCTCTTCGATGAATTCGATCTTGACCTTTTCAAAAAAAAAAAAAACTATCGTCACTGTCTGGGTTCAGATTCGAGAAATTTTGGTCCCTTTCCCTTTTGGATGATGCGTTCGCAGAGATGTTGAGCCTATGTTCGGATTGGAATACCATTTGCTTTCTTTTATGAATTTTGATCTTGACCTTTCAAAAATTCCATCTCATGTCCATTACATGGATGCGATTTCCAACGTTTGTGCCCTAGCGATGCTAGTACGCCTATTTGGGTCTACTGTATTCACGACCGCACCGACACATTTGTACCTCCAACCTATATTCATCTTGCCTCGAGGTGAGCCCTTGCTTCTCGGTGATTTGAATTAAGGTTTACAATTTCTCTAGCAGTCACTGGAACGCTCATTTGCGGGCCTTCCCATACTCGCGATCGAAATATTTGTACCTTCTATGACTTTTTGCCTTCTTCATGTCCGCTTGAGTCGGACGTCATGTCCCTCAAGCGTATTTGAAAAGACAAACCATAGTTTTGTCATTTATGATCAATTATAAGTTTCTTTGTGATTACTAAAGGATGTGGTCTTGTTTCAGAGTTTTTTTCCGAAACTAACAATGGCAGCTTCATTGACTATTACTTTCAATGAAAATAAGTTGAATGGTTAGTCCCCAACACCAAAATGTTACGCAAATCGGTTGCAACCGAAAATGTCTAAACGACATCATCGGCATGCCACTCTACTAAACGCCGCAACAGTTCTCCGACCGCGCTCTCAAGCTCCCTTTCAGGGAACCAACAAACGGGACCTAAGTACCAAAGCAAAGGGGTCAAACACAACGGTTTAGCAGGTGGGTGAAAAGATATAAAATAATTCATATA
This sequence comes from Camphora micrantha, assembly GCA_003546025.1. Taxonomy (NCBI): domain Eukaryota; kingdom Viridiplantae; phylum Streptophyta; class Magnoliopsida; order Laurales; family Lauraceae; genus Camphora; species Camphora micrantha. The sequence goes on along the minus strand of QPKB01000012.1, from coordinate 32,363,593 downwards.
AAACGAAAGAATCATTTAATTGGAA
>QPKB01000012.1:32253472-32363558 GCA_003546025.1 Camphora micrantha | reverse complement strand
TTTTTTTTTTTTTTTTTAACATGGGGGATTCAAGCTCACGCACCCATGTGCCTAACCAGCAGAGCCACAGCTGAGGGACCAGTTAGAAAGCATCTTTATTAGAGAAGGAAACTCGCTAAACAGGATAGGAGAAGAAAAGTATGTGAGACGAATCTTCACACACTCTTGGTTGGGTGGTGTTGCTACCTTAGTTTCAGACATGCCTAGGGATCAATCTCTCAGCCGACACCTTAGTTAGAAGTATCACCTCTGACCAGTAGCCCAATATATCATATATTATTAAATCAGTGACTTCTTATGATCTGACTGTAAGTGACTTCTTATGATCGAACTACGTAAAAATTATGCTTGGCCTTACCTTCAATGTTACTAACACATCTTTATTGATTGCATCCTGCATGTTCTCAGTGCCTTCTGATAAAACATCTCTGCAGAGTTTTGACAATTATGCACGACAGAAAGCAAGCACTACAAATACTACATCAGATAGAAGATAAAGAGCCTCTCCCATCCTAAATATTCATAGGCAACCTAAATATTCTCTCACCAATTTATAAAGTACCAGGCTACAAAGTACAAACAACTTGATCACCTCATGAAAAATAAATTATTGCTACCTGACAAGGAAGCTGAGAACTTCTAGCAATCTAATTCTGATAGGCTACACAGCTCTTCCCATATTTAAGTAAAATCCTTACTTCAAAAATTCATCGTCCCTGGACACTCCTCCTCGGTCCTTTTCACAACTCCTCATAGTCCTCATTCAGTCAAAAACGGCTACCTCCAAAACCTACTCCCAGCTCTAACCCTCTTAATGGTCACCTCCACTCTGAATGTGGCCACCCACTCCCACAAGATGATCAAACACATCCTAACCATAAGCAACCTAATAACCCCACAATTTTAACACCAGATAACCTCCACTCTGAATGTGGCCACCCACTCCCCCAAGATGCTCAGACACATCCTAACCATAAGCAACCTAATAACCCCGCAATTTAACATCAGGTAACCCCTATCCTCCTTCAGCACCAACTGTTGGAGTGCATTCATATTTCTTATCCCTTGATTTCTGGATACACATGCCCCTATCAAACATATTAGTATGAATTTTCCAATACAATAATTTTTTACTGATGATGCAAAATCATTTTCGTCCTCTGACAAAATACACAGTTTCATTTCAAAGTTACAAAATAACTGTTCTAGCACATGATGCAGGCTGAATCAATCACATCAAAGATGGGTTACTTTGTTAGCTAAGTATATCCGTAAACTAAGAATCATGCAACAACACACACATGATAACATAGATCCCTATTCCATGTTCTATCACTACGGAAAAAAGCAAAGTCACTGAATGTTAGGGAGTTCGTTTGTACCAACTTACAAGCACAAATGCATGTGGGAGCCAATCTACTCTCTATTCATGAGTTACATTTCATATTTCTTTTCCTATTATTGTGCATTTCCTATGAAATTAAATTACTTGTTCGGCTCATGCAATTGAGATTGAAACTCAACTACAATATCTCAACCAATTAATTATGAACTCACTCCAAGATTAATACTTGATTAACAAATAAATTAGACGCTTGCAACCAAGTTCACAACCATAAGCGTCCCTCTTACCTTTGGCTCACCTTGCTGTTCATAGTACCCAATATCTCAGATTACCAAGATGATTATTTAGTGGGAAACTAAAGGGAAAAGAGAGACACAGTCAGCAGCCCAATTTATTAATTAGATTCAAATTAATTTTTCATTTGATATGAATTTGTGTGTAGGGAGAAAGAGGCTGTGGGTTGTTGATTTGGATGGATGATGTAGAGGCTGATTATGCAACGGAGTAAAATATCGGACGTGTGCAAACCAAAAGTAGAATGGCAGAAACGAGAACGTCACTTGAAGAGATGAAGTAGGAGATTAAGCATGAAATCCAACTTCTGAGATAAAATGTAGAAGCTTAGCCTTGCCAGCAACAACACCGACATTACCGCAACTATATACTAATGATTTTTCTACTATTTGTTGCATATGCATGGGGATCAGCCATCTATTAACTGATGTGTAAATATTTCCAACATATGTACTATTTGGGTTGAACTACACTTTTTCATATGCACATGGAATTCTAGTGGGTTTTGAAATTCTTGAATGCCATTTAAATTCTCATTTTGGATACAGCCATGTGTCAACTCTTTAGACAATTGGCTTGTATGAAATTGAATTTGACCATGCAACAGGGTAGTAGTTAATTAATAAATAATCATGTGTGGGGTGCAAGGTGCAACATCCAAGGGCCCAATATGTACTAATTGATGGCACAAACTGTGGTGTTCATTGAGTCCATGTCAGTGTTGATTGTCTAAGTCCACTCCCTGGGCAATGTTCTCACTAATAGGAAGTTTAGGGGTTTCTCTTATGGATCTCTGGACAATTGATTCAGATTTTAATATCTTCATTGGGAACTCGTGTAACATGCATTTTTCTGAAATAGCACCCAAAGTGACTTACAATGTAATTAAAGCTTATGGGCCACATGACAGATGATGTTGAAATGCCCACTCCAGGTGGTTGAGTTGAGTCCTGAACCTGCTGAAGTCCAATTTCAGTGAAAGAGTTTCTTTCTACAATTGGAACAAAATCTCCCCACTTGACTACACCCCTCTATACATAGGATTTTGACTTGGTAGGTTTCAACAGATTTGACCCGACTGTGTTGGAAAAGTGCGCGAGTTGAAAACCAGGCAAACGTGATTGTTTCCGACCTAAAAATGGCATATTTGAAGTTCATAATAAGGACTTGGCCAAATTTCAGCCAAAAAATCCCTCTGGAAGTGGGTTAACCAGTGCCCTAAATAGGAGTACTCAGCAAGGGCGCAGCAGATTTGACCCGACTGTGTTGGAAAAGTGCACGAGTTGAAAACGAGGCAAACGTGATTGTTTCCGACCGAAAAATAGCAAATTTGAAGTTCATAATAAGGATTTGGAAAACTCCAAATTTCAGCCAAAAAATCCCTCTGGAAGTGGGTTAATCAGTGCCCTAAATAGGGGTACTTAGCAAAGGCGTAGTAAATTTGACCCGACTGTGTTGGAAAAGTGCACAAGTTAAAAACGAGGCAAACGTGATTGTTTCCTACCAAAACTTAGCAGATTTAAAGTTCATAATAAGGACTTGGAAAACCCTAAATTTCAGCCAAAAAAATCACTTGGGAAGTGGGTTAACCAGTGCCCTAAACAAGAGTACTCAGCAAGGCCATAGCAAATTTGACCCGACTGTGTTGGAAAAGTGCGCAAGTTGAAAACGAGGAAAACATGATTGTTTCCTACTGAAACTTAGCAGATTTAAAGTTCATAATAAGGACTCTGATTCTGGCACTTCACGATGCAACCTCAACATAAATCTCTTCCTGGGAGTAATAGGGGCATGAGAGTGTTAAGGAACGAACTTGGATACCACATAACCACCTGACTTACCTATTTTCACAAGCAACTAAGCCTTACAATCGAATCTTATTTCCATTCGACGTCTTTGAACAAGTTCCTAATCAATCTAGTGTTCTGTTTTACCCTGCTTTGAATAGACAAATCGCTTCCATACAACCTCTCCGTCTTTACCTCTATTACTAGATTCTTTTCTTATACTAAATCCAGCGAGTTTTCCATAAGCATTGTAAAAGTTATATGCCTCATCTAAATCATCAAAATGCATGCCCAATTTTGGTGTCATGTTTTCATCTACAGCCAGATAGTGGACAACTGATGATGAGGAGGTCATATCCGGATCACAAATAATTAAAATTGGTCATGAATAACAGACCCCAAGAAAGAATTTTCGGGCTTTGTTCTTTTTTTTTTCATCAAACTATTCATCAAGCTACCCTGGTTTCTCAAACTCATTCATCAATTTTTCTACTAGGCAGCAGTATGACTGATATAAGTTATAACACAAACACAAGCATTTCATTGATTTCTAAGGAAAAAAAAAAAAAGAGGTGATGATGTATCACTCTACGATGCTTTATCTAAACAGTTCACATGTCAAATACCATCTGATGCAGTCATTGCTTGGAAAATCCATAAACAGATGATGACCCACCATTTTGAGAATGGAGAACTTACATAGCTCATAAAAACACTAATAATCAAACTAACTCATGCAGCAAAAGAAATTACAGTTTCAGCCCAATAAATGTCTTACATCTTTTTAAGGAAACACGTTCTATAACAAATTTCAATTTGGGCTGAACTGTGGCAAGCTTCTGACATGTGTTAGATTGGCTAATTCCCAAATCACATTGAGAAACAAATCACCCACATTTAACAGATGTAAGGCATTATTCATGAATGTTTTAAAGTTAATGTTAACACTTGGGGTTTTTAGTGCAATGGGCATGAGTTTTGATTGTTTTAATTATTAGTGCAATGGGGCAATCTGGCTTTCAGCTCTCTGCCACAGACCATTAGCTCAAAATATATGCATTAAAGTGGCAACCATGGAGAAGGCCTGATTCAGATGAAATCATGGCCCACGTAATAGCTGTCAGAACAGCAGTCCATGGCTGACATGGGACTAGATATGCACAAAACTACTCCATAGCAGCTGCAGTGGAACTGTGGCATTGATCATTTTTCAACTCCTATAAAAGGTGCATGTTGGCGTTTGCATATAGTATTTTGGAGGATTAGGATGCTAAATAGTGTGGCTTAGAAATCAGTGGACTTAAATTAAGCAGACGGTGAGCTATGAATCGATGAAATGTGATGGTTAATCTCTTAGGGCTATTTTCCTACTCTGTTTTTTGTGGAAGATTTGCTGAGGGAGGGGCTTGGACCATTGTAAAGCAGCCAACAGAGAGATGACGTGAGGGAGACTACAACGATGGAGACGACGCCTAGCAGACACAGCTGCAGCGAGAGAGACGTCCGGGAGCGAGCAATGGTCGTACCTTCTTGTCGAACTCGCCCCTAGGCAGAGCTCCAGCGGGAGAGACGACACGAGAGAGATCAACGGGAGAGGGAGAGCTATAGCAAGAGAGAGAGCTCAACGAGATCGGGAGAGAACCTCGATTAGGTCTGCAGATGTCTAGCGGGAGAGACGACGCGGGTGGGAATGTAGTAATGAGAGAGATCGACGAGAGATGGAGAGCAGTAGCGAGAGAGATCGAGCTCGGCGAGATCAGGAGAGGTGAAAAATCGCACAATTAGGTCTGATGAAAGGGGGAAATCAAAGGTGCCGAAGACAAAAGGGGGAACTGAGAAGCACGGGCCCATGTTTTGATTTTGGTTGCTTTTCTCTTTTGTTCCGCCCAAATCACACGACAGTCTCGCACGATGCCGCAGACCATCCTCTCAGCTGCAGCTCAAGAGAGCCAATCCCATATATATATATATATATAAATGTGGAGATGCTCCTATGAAAGATCTCTCACCTTACTATGAGAGATAGGGTGGGGAGCCTCACATTTAAGTTGTTGGCATTGGATATTGATGTAAGGGCTCCCACCCCATCTCTCATAGCAAGGTGAGAGATGCTCCTATAGGAGCATCTTATATATATATATATATATATATATATGGCAGCTCTCCTAAGCTCAAGCTTAGGATAAGGTAAGCTCAAGTGTGTGGTGGGGCCCACTTGGGAACCAACATGGGGATAGGTATGGGGCGGAATTTCAAGGACTCCCTAAGACCCTCCTCTTTGCAAAAAATCAGCACAAACCGTGATTTATATCATCTTCATCTAGGCCCCAAAAGTTTAATGGTCAATAGTCTATTCGGATCGGAACACGGTCAATCCAACGGTCCAGTAAATTCGGATCTGGTAGAAAGTTGGTGGACATGTGCAATTCAGTAGGGTCGTAGGTTTGGTTCATTTGGATGGACTAAGGGTGGGCCCCACAAGCATGAGCTTACGAAATTTTATCCTAAGCTGAGCTTATATATATATATATATATATCATTAATATTCAAGTGAGAACTTTTTATGGGGCCCAATTGTGGGCCCCATTTGGGGATGGGACTAGGGGGGATGGAAAGATCTATGTGAGACCACCCCAAGTATCAAGTTTGACCCCCAAACCCATGCCCCTAACCCGATCATCTGTGGCCCACAAGTTTAATGGCGTCATATTCAAAAAAATATTCAACCCTCGATCCAACGATTCATTCCATTCGGATGTGTGCCAATCCTTGGGATTAGTGACTATCAGGAGGTTCCCTATTGGTTGCTAGGTTTGGATAGGTTGATAGTTGGGGCCTGCAAAAAAGTTCTCATATAATAGGTGAGAACTAGTTCTCACTTGAATATGCAGTAGAAGATCGCTCCCCCTTGTAAATGTCTGACTCCCTATAGTAGGACTTGGAAGAAAATGAACCTGCAGTGTCCAACTTCCAAATTCGAGTGTCCGCTTCATCCCTACATAAGAAAACGTTAGAAATACAAGTTGTGCTTCAACCTCTATGTGTCCTTTTACCTCTATCATTGTAAAGCCTCTTTGGCTTCTTAGACCTAACGTAAATATACAGGTTGTGTTCTCTTGTCTACATGACTATGCGTGTCTTTCTTACACAGAAGCAGCTACTTGTCAATTTTATTAATTTCTTAAATTCGAACTAAAACCTAGAACCATGGTTTAAGACAGGAACGTAGAGGCCGCACTATCAGCTCTAGCAGTCGAGGCTGCGACACTATTTTAATACTAGCAACGCTGAGGTCTAACACCTAGTAGAGCCAAACAGTTTTAATTTAAAACATTTTTTTTTCCTATTTCTTCTCCTCAATAGCTTTTCATAAAGTTGTCTCTACTAATATAAGGTTCCAAATCACTAAAGAAAGCACAAGATCGGTTGCTACACATTTAAATTCTTTAGACCACTTAAAAAACTCACATTGCTATGTAGTGTTTCGGTCACTGGCCGCTAGGCCTGTCACCATGGATTAAAATCATGGTATCGGTCACCATATCGATCAGCCTAAAAAACCGATACAGTATCACGATCTGTCGCGGAGTGAAATTTTTCTAACCCGAAAAAAAATCGAAATTGTTTCCAAAAAATCCAAAATATTATAAAATGCTAGAAAACAATGCTTTTTCTCATTAGTAACAACTATTAATCAAGATATCGGTCCCCTAAGTCATTAAATTCTATATTATTGCCTTATCAAGAATTGTATAAATTTTATTTACAATTAAATAGATTTACATGTATATACTAAAATAAGTTGAAATGTCACAAATTCTATGAAATGCAATCATAATTATGACTTAAGAGCATTAAATTTAAGAAACTAAAGTTTTTACTCATTATTTAATAGATATATGCCAAACTAAAAGGTCACAAGCATTTTTTTTATTTTATTTTTTTATAAAAAAGGGTGTCCCAGCCCTTTGGGTTGGACTAATCCCTACGGGCACAGGGAGAGCCGGGTAAATCCCCTATGGCCCCAATGTGGTAGCGCAGTTTTGAACCCTCAACCTCCGGGAGCAAACCGTGGTCTTAGGCCAACTGAGCTACCCCTCGAGGTTAGTCACAAGCATTTTAAAACACACTCCAAAAAAATTTCAATAACGATTTTGCAAATATCTATGAGATTTCAACAAAGAAAAACCCAATTTTCAAAACCCCAATCAGTAGATCTAGCCTCAAAATGTGTAAATAAAAGACAATGAAATGTATTCACCACAAAAAGAGCATGCAATCCTCATTTCTAAGTTATTTCTAAATAAATCTTTAGAAACAATTGCAAAAAAAAAAAAAAACACATAATACTCACCTTGGTAGAGTTGTATATTATGTTTCTGAATAAATCGGCAAAAAAAATAGATGGCTTGAAAATGAAATAGGTGTTGGGAAAATAAAGGGTAGAATCTTATATATGTGGAAGGAGGAAAGGCTTAGTACAAAAGAGGACATGTTGTCAGCGGATAAAAATATCGGCCAATATAACGGTCAAGATCGATATTTTGAAATATTGGCCAATAAATTCTGATAGTTTAGGGATTTTTTGCCGAGAGGAGACCGTGGCTGATTCGTAGGATATCAGACCAGTATAGGCCGATGCCGTGTAAGACCCCCAACCCTTAATTGCGATTAGCATCTATTTATCGATCATTAGGTGCTAAATGTAATGTTTCGTGTGTTAATGCTTGTGGTTAGGTAGTTTAGTTGGGTTTTGAACCTAACTAGGCAGTTCGAGGACCTTTTTGTAATTTTGGGCTTATGGGAAGCATTGCGTGTAATTTCAGAATTAACACGAATATGGGTGCATTGGGTAGAGCATTTTGCCCCAATCGAGTTCCGTGTTTTGACCCCATCCAGGCCCATTTCCAGCCCCCATGACCCACAATCATATTATTCTTAAATTCTGGACTTGCATGCAAATTCCATAAAATTTCACTCAAACCACCCCAAGGCAATCAACCCTCGTTTCTCTCTTCCCCTTCTCTACTAGAACTCCTTCCTCTCTTCTATTCACCTCCTTTCTTCCAAATCAGCTACTTAGGAGACATGCATGTGGATTTTTTTATTTTTTGTTTTTTTTTTTTGAAATGATAACTTGTATTGATCAAAAGTTTTACAGTATAAAAGGGCTATACTGAGAAACAGCTTGGGAAGAACCCCAAAAATATGGCCACCGCCCAGGAAGAGGAGAAGCTAGAAGTCATCCCTGTTAGCACCAGCTGGCCCACAGGCCCATTCACATACATTGCGTGGGATTAGTTGACCAATCTGTTTATATTCCCTTTCCATGTATAAAAGATTGTAACATATATTCTTTATATTCTTTCCACATACATAGATTGTAAATGCCTTGATTAAGGCTAGTAGACTTTATAAATGAAGCAAGGAGTAATCGACAGGATGATCCAATTTTCCAAAGTCTTCTTCTCTCAATCCTAAGTTCTGTCACGGTTATGTTACCTGATCTTGGCAAGATCTCAGTTAGATTCAAAAGCAAAGTTCTCTCTTTTTTTATCTTCAGAAGATATCAGGTTTGTGGATTCCAGAATTTTTCATCTTCTCATTGCTAGAAGATCTTGGTCTCTCCGTATAGGATGCTGTGATCAACCACGGTCCACTTGGGATCATCAACTCATCATTAGCTATTTGCCCAGATCTTTCCTCAGCTTTTTGTTGATTTTTTCAGAATTTTTACTGAATCAATAGTAGGCCTTCTGATCACTTATGCATTCCTCCTTTTGTTTTGAACAGTTTTCATCAAAACCGTCCAAAACTGTGGATACAGTCTGTTTTTCAGAAATTTCTGATCTAGAAGGAACGTATTTTGAGTCTTCATCTCATCAAGAACACTGATCTAGATTGGGATCAGACAGTGGGTGCCACGTGGCAATCTTAGACGCATTTTCAAGGTCGTCTGGGCCTTTTTTGGGCAATTTTTTGCATATTTCTGCAATCTGGATATTCATGATCAACAGCACGATCTAGTGTTCTGTCTTGGAGTAATTCACATACTCTCTGAATTTCATCTAGCATTGCTTCAGAATTGTATTTGTGTGAAGAAAAAATATCGGTTCTGCTGCTTTTTTTTTTCTTCTTGACGTAGCGGATTTTGCATTCAGCATCTTCTTTATAGATTCATCTATACACTGTGCTGTCATGGAAAAAAGAGAAATCTCCCTTGTTAAATTTAATGGGACTAACTACACATCATGGGCTTTCCAATTTCAAATTTACCTGAAAGGCAAAGAATTATGGGGTCATGTGGATGAGTCTGATCCCAAACCCAACATGACTGATACTAAAGCAGTCGCCAAATGAGAAGTTAAAGATGCTCAGATCGTGACTTGGCTTCTAGGGTCAGTTGATCCACAATACATTCTCGATCTCAGACATTATAAAACTGCCAAAGGAATGTGGAACTACCTTAAACAGATTTATCAACAAGATAACTCGGCTCACAAATTTCACTTGGAACATGAACTTTCTCAATTTGTTCAAGGGACTATGTCCATTCAAGAGTATTATTCTCACTTTGTTCGTCTATGGACTGATTACTGAGATTATTTACTCTAGTCTGCCGGATGCTTCCATCAATATAGTTCAAGACATTCATTCCACTAGTTGAAGGGATCAGTTTTTAATGAAACTACGATCTAAATTTGTCGGGTGCCTTCCCCTTCCACTGAAACGTGCCTAAGTAAACTTCTTCGTGAAGAAAAGTGTCTCGCAACTCAGGTTACTCTTCAACAGGCTACCACTGGCGGCCCAATATCTGCAGCATATGTTGCACAAGATAAACTGCAGACACGAGATATGACCAAAGTACAATGTTATTGCTGCAAGAAGTATGGACATGTTGCCACTCAATGCAATAAAAAATTATGCACTTACTGCAAACGCAAGGGCCATGATCTTCATGAATGTCGGCGCCGTGCTCAGGCTTCATCTCAGAAGGCCAATTTGGCAACCCTAGATGCGTCTTCTTCTACATTGAGTCTCGTTGCTAATACAATGATGCCTGCTTAGCCTGCTTCTTCATCCTCTCTTACTCTTGAAATAGTTCAACAGATGATCGTTAATGCCTTTTCTGCCCTTGACCTCTCAGGTAAAACCAAAAATTCAACCTCTACATGGTATCTAGATTTGGGTGCTTCTAATCATATGACCCACTCTTCTAAAAATTTATCTCATTTAAAGCCTTATAATGGAAATCTCCGAATCGATACAGCAGATGGTGGCAGTATATTCATTACTGCCATCGGTGAGATCTCGCATCCCTTACCTTCGAATCATGTTTTTCTTTCTCCACGGTTATCTACCAATTTATTATCTATTGGACAACTAGTTGATAATCATTATTATGTCTCCTTTTCTCGTTCTGGTTGTGACATACAGGATCAAGCATCGGGGAATGTGAAGTGTGGCTGTCTTTTTCCGCTGCAACTATCTACACAAGATAGGAATTTGGTTGCCTCTGCCTTGTTTTCTGCTTCTAGTTCAAATAAGAGCCAATTATGGCACAATAGATTAGGCCATCCTCATTCTCGTACTTTGTTGCCTTTGTTTAAATCTGGTTTGCTACTTGATAATAAGTTTTCTTTTAAGGATGTTTCTTTTAATTGTTCTAGTTGTTAAATGAGCAAGAGCAAGACCCTTCCTTTTCCCATCAGTACCTATTTATCATTAAAATGTTTTGATCTTGTTCATATTGATGTATGGGGTATAGCACCTGTCATATCTCATTCCCATTTTAAGGATTTGGTTACATTCATTGATGATTATAGCCACTTTACATGGATTTATTTATTGCATTCAAAATCTGAGGCGTTTGCTACTTTTAAAATTTTCTTAGCTTATGTGGAAAATTACTTCTCCACGTCAATTAAAACACTCCGCACAGATTCCGGTGGTGAATATGTTTCTAATGAGTTTCAGAATTTTGCAAAACAATAGGATAATTTCTCAAAAATCATGTCCTCATACACCCCAACAAAATGGTGTGTCTGAGAGGGAAAACAAACACCTTTTGGACATTGTTCAATCACTCCTCTTAGACTCCTCTGTTCCACCAAAATTTTGGCCCGAAGCTCTGTCCACAAATCATATTATAAATAGGCTACCCTCACCTCGTATAAAGAATGAAACACCTTGTTTTCGTTTATTTCATAAACATCCTATTTATTCTCATCTCCATACTTTTGGGTGTATATGTTTTGTTCTTTCCACAGTTGAACGAACAAAACTATCTGCTCAATCCTCTAAGTGAGCCTTTTTAAGTTATGCGAATGACCAAAAAGGATTTTTATGTTACAATCCAAAGGTAAAACGTATCCGGATTTCTCATAATGTTGTGTTTTTTAAAAATCAATATTTTTTCCATCACCACCTAGATCATGATATATCTGTTGTGATTTCACTTGTTCCCGACTTTGGTGATACTCAGGTTCCACCTATGGAAAATATCAAGCCTATACTTGTGTATGAAAGGTGTAGACGGGAAAATACTACTACACCTAAGCCCCCTTATATGTCAACTTCCTCGGCACTTGACGCAGCTCCTGCACCAGACATCTCCCAGTCAGTCCTTCTTTGTTGATCATCTAGGATTTCCCACCCCCCTGATCGGTTCAGTTTCACCCATACATCCTTACTTGCGATTGTCTTTTGTTCATATACCTAACCATTTTTTCCAAGCAATGCAACATGAGTGTTGGCATCAGGCCATGCAGAAAGAAGAACTTGACGCACTCAAAGCGAATCGCACATGGGATGTTGTTCAATGTCCTCCGTCAATCAAACCCATTGAATGTAAGTGGGTTTACTCTATCAAGCTACTTCCTGATGGTACTTTGGCCTGTTATAAGGTTCGATTAGTGGCACTTGGGAACCATCAAGAGTATGGTATTGACTATAATGAGACATTTGCTCCAGTCACCAAGATGACAACGGAGTGTACAATTCTTGCTATTGTAGCATCACGCTCATGGCCTCTATATCAAATGGATGTGAAGAATGCCTTCCTCCACGGGGATCTTAAAGAGGAACTGTACATGTGTCTTCCTCAAGGATATGATTCTACTTCTAAAAATGAGGTGGCACGGCTCCGTCGCTCCTTGTATGGACTCAAACAAGCACCCATAGCTTGGTTTGAGAAATTTCGTTCTACCCTACTTCACCTTGGATTTGCTCAAAGTCCATATGATCCTTCACTATTCATGAATAAAACTGCTCAAGCTACAACCATACTTCTAGTATATGTGGATGATATCATCATCACGAACACTCACAGTAACATGATCCATAATCTTCAATCCTCACTTCAAGCTACATTCCATATGAAAGATCCGGGTCTATTAACATATTTCTTAGGACTTGAGGTTCAACAGTCTAGGAAGGGACTGTTTTTACATCAATATAAGTATGTTACCGACCTCATTGACCTTGCTGGCCTAAATGGTGCCACACCAGTAGACACTCCATTATAAGTAAATGTGAAGCTCTGGAAAGAAGATGGGGATCTCCTATCCGATCATGTCAATCGAGGAACTCTAATTGTATTATATTAGAAAGTTAACTATAACTTAGGAAGTTGTTTTGTATAAGGATGCTATAACTTAGGGAGTTGTTTTGTAAAAGGATACTAATAATAGAGTAATCAATCCCTATATAATGAGAAGGTTACAAGCCAAAAGAGGCTACGTTTTTCCCCAATAATCTTATTTTTCTCCATGCGTGCATAATTAACATGGTATTAGAACTATTGTTCATAAGCACATGGACGTTTGTAACTTTCTGCCCTAGATTTTTTCTCATAACATAGAGATCGATAGTGTGATCTCTCCTCTTCATCTTCCAATCTGGGAAGCCCCTGATTCAACCTGATCTCCCATTGATCAATTCTACTTCCCGCACCTCTACGTCGTCAGCTCCTGGTGCTTACACAGTACAGTCCGCTCCTAGTGCTTACACAGCGAGCTATCAACAATTTGCGCCCTCTGACTTCAGTGGTTCCCTCCAGTATGAGTCTTCTTCACAGCCTGGTTCCTCATCACAATCTGCATCCCCCGCTTCTCTCACTCCTGACATTGTAAATCAAATGATTATCAATGCCTTGGCATCTATGAACATATCAGGTACTGATTCGTCTCTGTCTCAAACACGATACTTAGATTCTGGAGCAAGCAACCACATGACATCTTCAACCACATGACTGTAAAATGTTGTTCCTTACACTGGTCCTCTTATCGTTCAAACTGCCAATGGAGACCATCTTCATATCACCTCTATTGGTGATATCACTGGCCCCTTACCATTAACCAATGTTTTAGTGTCTCCTTATGTTGCTACAAATTTGGTTTCTGTGGGTCAACTTGTTGATAATAATTACAATGTTTCTTTTTCTTCTTTTGGTTGTATTGTACATGACCAGGAGTAGGGGAAAGTGATCGCGAGGGGGCCTAAGCGGGGCAAACTGTTTTCCATTCCAGTTTCTACATTTACTCATAATAAATTTTTACACCAGTTATTTTGTTTTTTTATTCAGAATAATTCTCGGTTGTGGCACAATAGACTTGGTCATCCGAATGCTTCTACGATGACTACTTTGTTTAAATCAGGATTATTAAATAAACCTATTGATTCTATTTCTTTTGAATGTGATGCTTGTAAATTAGAAAAAAGTAAAACTTTACATGTTCCTCGTTCCATAACACAGAGCACTAAATGTTTTGAATTAATTAACAGCGATGTTTGGGGCATTGCCCCTCACCTTTCACATAGTCATTTAAAGTACTTTGTTACGTTCATTAATAACTATAGCAAGTTTAATTGGATTTATTTATTGCATTCTAAGTCTGATGTTCTTAATGGATTTCAATTTTTTCTTAGCTATGTTGAGACCCAATTTTCCAAATGCATTAAAACTTTGCACTCAGATTCCGCGCGCGGGGGGGGGGGGGGGGGGGGGGGGGGGTATGTTTCCAATGATTTTCAATCTTTCCTAAAGACTAAAGGAATCGTTTCTCGACGTACCTGTCCGTATACTCCGCAACAAAATGGAGTCGCGGAACGGAAAAACAGGCATCTTCTTGATGTAACTAGAACTCTACTGATTGAATCATCAGTTCCTCCTCGTTTTTGGACTAAAGCTCTCACCACAACAGTACGTTTAATAAATCGTCTTCCATCACCTACCATTGATCAATTAACACCGCATTCTAAATTGTTTGGTCATCATCCTGTATTTGATCATCTACACACCTTTAGCTGTGTTTGCTTCGTTCATCTACCACCCACAGAACGGACAAAATTAACCGCACAATCTCGCAGGTGTGTATTTCTAGGTTATGCCACTAATCAAAAAGCTTTTGTTTGTTATGATCCCATTGGTCGTCACATCAGAGTTTCTCGTAATGTTATTTTCTTTGAAAATCAGTATTTTTTTCACACTCACTTGGATTGTCCTCCTTCATCTTCTTCTGCTATCTTACCGGGTTTTTCAGATAAAACAATTGCTACGAGTTTTCATCCTGACTTTGTTTATCATCGTCAGGAAAAGCCCATCACTGCAGATACCCGTCCTCCTGATCCTCTGCCAGCAATTGGTTCCACCACTACTCCTATCCTGCGTCGCTCCTCCAGAACTTCTAGACCACCTGAGCGGTATGGATTCACACACACTTCCTTGATGACAACCATTTCTTCTATCTCTATCCCAAGTTCTTATTTGCAAGCAGTACGACATGATAGTTGGAACCAAGCCATGAAGGAAGAATTGGATGCATTGGATCAAAATCACATGGGACATTGTAGATTGTCCTTCTAAAGTTAAACCCATCGGTTGCAAATGGATCTACTCCATCAAACTTAAATTTGATGGCTCCTTGGATAGACACAAAGCTCGGATTGTGGCACTCGGTAACAGGCAAGAATATGGCATTGACTACGAGGAGACGTTTGCACCTGTGGCTAAAATGACATTGGTTTGGTTACTTCTCGCCATTGCTACCTCCAATTCTTGGCCTTTATACCAAATGGATGTCAAAAATGCCTTTCTCCATGGGGATTTGAAGGAAGAGGTCTAAATGAGGATACCGCAGGGTGTCACCTCTCCGTCTAAAAATGTTGTCTGTCACCTTCGAAAATCTCTTTACGGTCTAAAGCAAGCTCCTCGGGCGTGGTTTGAAACTTTTAGAGGGCGGTTATGCAAAACTGGCTTTACTCAGAGTCCTTACGATCCCTCTGTTCCTGCAAATAACATCTACCGGTGTTACTATTCTACTTATGTATGTTGACGATATAAGTATTAATGGCACTGATGCTAGTATGATCAGGTCTATCTAAGCCTCTCTCAGGGATTATTTTCATATGAAAGATTTGGGTCCTTAAGATTATTTTTTGGGCTTAGAAGTGCATCAATCTCCCAAAGGCCCGTTTCTCAATCAACACAAATATACATCTGATCTTATTGAGCTTGTTGATCTACATGAATCTTCGCCCGTTGATACCCCTGTAGAGGTCAACCTCAAATTAAGTAAAGATGATGGTGACCTTCCTAATCCTCATACCTACAGGCGCCTGGTGGGCAGCCTTGTCTATCTCACAATTACTCGACTGGATATCTCTTATGCTATCAATCTTGTGAGCCAATTCATGACATCTCCTACACACCTTCATCTGACTACTGTCAAGCGCATAATCCGGTATTTGTTAGGCACTGTCACTCGTGGTTTATATTATCCCAAAGATAATCCTCTTATGTTGACCGCTTATGCAAATGCTGATTGGGCGGACTGTCAGGATACTCGTCGATCTACTACTAGTTAGTACATGTATCTTGGCAATTCTTTAATTTCTTGGAAATGCAAGAAACCAGAACGTGTTTCTCGATCTTCTACAGAAGCAGAATATAGGGAGATGCCTTCTGTATGTTTAAAAATCTCATGGCTACAGGGACTTCTTTCAGAACTCGGATTTGCACAACCATCTCCTACATCCTTGAATGCGGATAATACTGTGGCTATCCGGATCATTGAAAACCCCTATATTTCATGAACGCACCAAACATATTGAGGTGGACTGTCACTTTATTCGAGATGAATTGAAGCGTGATGTCATTTCTTTACCTCATGTCCCTCCTGACTTTCAGTTTGCTGACATCTTCACCAAAGGACTTCCTCGGCCTCAACATCAGTTTTTGGTTTCCAAATTGCTGCTTTATAACTCCCCCGCATCAATTTGAGGGAGGGTGTCAATCTAGGAACTCTAATTGTATTATATTAGAAAGTTAGTTATAACTAAGGAAGTTGTTTTGTATAAGGATGCTATAACTTAGGAAGTCATTTTGTATAAGGATACTAATAATAAGGTAATCAATCCCTATATAATGAGAAGGTTACAACCCAAAAGAGGATATGTTTTTCCTCCAATAATCTTATTTTTCTCCATGCGTGCATAATTGATAGATCCCACCTTCCACAAACGCTTAGTCAACAGTCTGGTCTACTTGACCATCACTAGGCCAGACATCTCATATGCTGTGAATGTTGTTAGTTAGTCAATTCATGACAGCACCGCGGCATCACCATATGGTTGCTGTCAAACGGATCATTCGGTACATTCTTGGTTCTCCGACACAAGGATTATTTTTTTCGGTTGGCACACCACTTACATTTAATGCTTCTAATGCCGACGGGGCAAGATGCCCGGACACTCGCAAATCCACCATGGGCTGGTGTGTGTATTTGGGTGAATCGCTCATTTCTTGGAAATGCAAAAGGCAAGAAAGGCCCATGTACAATAGGCCCACGGGCCCATTCACATACATCTCGTGGGATTAGTTGACCAATCTGTATATATTCCCTTTCCACGTATAAAAGATTGTAACATATATTCTTTCCACAAACAAAGATTGTAAATGCCTTGATTAAGGCTTGCAGACTTTATAAATGAAGCAAGGAGTGATCGACAAGATCATCTAATTTTCGAAAGTCTTTTCTCATAGTAAGTTCTGTCACTGTTAATCCCCACCCTCTACTTCACAATCTTCAAGCTCACAATTACTCTATCTCATCTCCATTTGCTCTCTTGGTAAGCTACTCCTCCTCAACCAATTCCTTTGTGTTGGAATCAGCTATAGGAGGTAAATTTCATTGCATGCAAGCTTTCTCAAGCTTATTCCATGTCATTGTACTCATTTACCATTGTAGGGTTCTTCAGCTATACATTTGGGCGTTTTGTCTTTTAAGCCTTGTTTGAGCTAAGGATAGCTTGAGTTTCGTGGGTAATTGAGTCAAGCACCATCAAAGGTAAGTTGAACATCTATATTCTATGCATGCAAGTTTGTTTTGTTGATTCTCCATGCATATTCATGATTAGAATACCTAATGCAAGCCCATGGTTGTGTTTTAGTTGATTTTGAGGAATGAATGAGGGAACCAATGTGCCTATGATCTTTGTAGCTAAAATGTGCTTTGGAAGCTCTCTTTGTATCCAAACAAGCAGGTTTTGTAGCTTGAAATGCAATGGGGAAACAGTCCCCCCTGAAACAAACCAATTTCAAGTTCGGGTTCAGAAGCCCACAGTCAACTATGGAACCTCCTACGGTTGACCATGGAGACAGGGAAGAGCCACGGTTACTTCTCCAATAACTAACTTTTTCCAGAATTTTGAACTGCGGTTAGCCCACGGCTAGTCATGGACGACTCCACGGCTAATCGTGAGCCAACCATGGGGTCATCGTGGAGCTCATTTGAGTCTTATGGTTACTTTTCCAAAAGCTTACATTTTCCTGAATTTTGAACTACAGTTAGTTAGCCCACTGTCAACCATGGAGACCCCACGGTCGACCATGAGCCAAGGCAACCGTGAGAACCTAGGGTTTTTAGGTAGTTTTCGACCTAGTCTTGGACCGCATTGGAACCCATGGACCATAAATAAAGCCAAATGGATCTCTAGACCTATGTAGGTAACGTTTGGGTTGACATACATCTACAAGGATGCCCGGAACTCGGTAATCAAGGAAACTAAGCCAAGGGTGTTGGTCTAAGGTACTTTGATGTCCATGGACTCAAGTAATGCCATGGTTGAGGAAACACGGAGACATCGGAGGCCCTAGGACTACACAGAATTGAATACTGATGCCAGCGGGCATCCCAAACCTTAGGGTTGGATTGTAATTCATTCACGATTCGTCGCCCAATCTACTAAGCATGCATTTGGCTACGTCTCCAGATATTCGCATGATTGTCTCATGCTCTCAGGTTTGCCATGTTTCCTGTTCTATACTTTGTGAGGCATAACGTCAGTACACTTCATTTAGCTCATTGTGTACACATGTACGTTATGGCTGGATACTCATTATGCTTATGCACATGCTTACGTCTACAACATGTTATACCTGTTAGAGTAAACCCTTTCTGTTTATGTTATGTTTCATGTTCTATGGGCTATATGTATCACTTTTTGTGCCGGCATCACTCAACTTCGACCCTATCACATGGACTAGTTACAGTCCAGATTATGTTATGGGAGCTTATTGGTGCTCCAAGTTCACGATGGAGTTCTAGGGCACTTTGCCTCCTAGTGGTACCATCATGACACCATGTTATGTCCACGCTCTCATCTTGGCCACACATAGCAGCCGTCTTGGGAGAATATAGCGGATGTGGTTTTACCATTTTGTTTAGGACATTATGTTAGATTCTGTCACACATGAATCATTATGTCTCATGCTTATTCATGCAAGATCATACCTATTGTACTCTTACTGACCTCTTTATGATCATCTGTCCATTTATTCAATTGATGCTACATGTACACGCTATTTATATTTGTTTTTCTTGCTAGATCGTTGAATCTAATGGTGTTACACTGATATATGTCTGATATCCCGGACCTAGAGATTGAGGAGGTCTAAGAGACTCCTCAAGGGTTAGCCGAGTGGACCCCGGATGATGTCTTCTAGACATCTGTTGCGCATGAGAGCTCGTCATATGATCTATGTTGGCCCGGATGGCCATGTCCTTTATGTTTTAAACTTTAAATGATGTGATGTAAACTTGACTCTATTGCTTCAGTACTCCTATAAAGAGCCACTGGCTATTCTTAATGAAATCACCTAAAAGATTTCAGTCAAAATCATTATGTCAAGATGTAGTCCCTAATTTCAAGTACATATGTGTGCATGTGTGAGCGTAAAATTATCAGGGACACATGCAATGAATGAACTAGCCTATGGGAAAAATTGACGTCCATCCAATTGTAAAGGCTAGAACTTGGTCAAGCTTTGAGGGCCTCAAAAAGTACATCCCATGATCGGATGGTTTTGTGTATGCACAGTTAAAGTCTTAGCGTGGCCCTTCAAACCCCTGGGCCCCACAACATAGGTCATGCCCAATAATGACTCACTCATATCCCTCCTTCCATATTACACCAGATCGTATCAATGGCCTTCCTAAACTTATGCTTAAAAACTAAAAACAATAATTGAAAAAAAAAAATCTCCTGCTACATTAGGCAGAGGGGAGCATGAATGAGGACATTAACAATTAAGATAGGATTTAACGCCTCCCTCCCCAAAACCCATTTGGCAAAGCTACAAAAGAATCAAATGGATGCTCTCTTAAGCCGATCTTATTACAACGGATTCTGCAAGGAAACCTTTTTGTCAACATGTTTCAATTTAGAAATTACTTACTCAACAAAAAAAATAAAAAAGAAAGCACTAATTTAACCTGATTTGTACAAAGGTGCAACAAGCAACTTAAATATGCACCTTATAAAAGATAAAAAGGAAACAAAATATAACAAGTTCATCAGAAAGAGTAATGTGAAACAAGCAGCTTGCAATGTGCACCTTATGAAAGATCATGGAACATAAGATCCTTGGACCAAGTTTCTGCACTGCATCCTTGAGTATCGAGTTTAAACAGGGACCACGTTTGGGTCATCCAGACCAATGAGCTAGATACATGATGAATAGGCCAAATATCACAGGTCAACCCCATTTCAATTTTCACCCTTTGATAGCCGTCTCCAAAAGGGGCATAAAGTTGACACAATGGTCCACTTTCAACAAAGAGGAAAGTTGAAACATTAAATATTGGAATGCTAGGCTCACCCCATCTCAGATCGTTCTTACCATATTATGTGTCAGTGGTGAGTCCCATCAGGTCAACGGCTGGATCACCAAAACACAGACCTCATATGCTTCTCAAGAATAGGTTCTTCTCTTCAAGAATACAAATCAGTTAGAAAGATCATTTTGCAAGAGTACAATGGTGACAAACTTTCAAAATATGACGAGAAAAGGAACCCCAAATACAACAACTGATACATACCGTACAAAGCCTTCTGATGCAGGTCAGACAATAGGTCAGCCAGTCCATAGGCCCAAGGGACATCCATTTAGTTAGGAAATATTATTTAGTAGTTTGGTTTGTTTATGATTAATATTAGTTAGTTTCCTTTTTATTTTAGATATGATTCATATATTAGGAAATATAGTTGCTTTAGGATCAAGCCAACTCCTTTATAAAAGGATGTTAGGCTTCATTGTAATAGATATGGTTATTATCAATTAATCTTTTGAGTTATGAGAGATTCTCTTCAATTATGGTGTTCTCTCCTCTTGTGAGGATGCCCTAATAGCTGGAATCCATCTTTGGATTCGATCAATCCTTCGGGAGATTGATCTACTTTTCGATCGCGGATCTTGCAGGCCAGACAATAGGTCGGCCAGCCCATTGGGTCCAGTCCATAGGCCCAAGGGACATCCATTTTGTTAGGAAATATTATTTAGTAGTTTAGTTTGTTTATGATTAATATTAGTTTAGTTTCCTTTTTAATTTAGATATGATTCATATATTAGGAAATATAGTTCCGAAGGGCCTGTTTGGATGTATGGTGAATTGAAGTATGGTGAGGTGAAGCATCAAATCAAGAGAAAATAAAATATAAGATGTTATGATGGTGTTTTGTTTTCAGTTGTTTGGTATGGAATCTTTTTGACTTCTTGTATAGAAAAGTGGAGTTTTTTTGTCTTTTAGTGGAGAAAGGAGGTTGCTTTTTTGACTTTTTTTGAAAAATTCAAAGGGAATTTGGAAATTATGTACTTCTGATATGACCCCTTGTCATTTCTTGTCTGCATTCGCTTCACTTCACTTTAACTAGTTAAGTGCCAAACATGCCCTTTTAAGGATTAAGCCAACTCCTTTATAAAAGGATGTTAGGCCTCATTGTAATAGATATGCTTATTATAATTAATCTTGTGAGTTATGAGAGTTTCTCTTCAATTATGGTGTTTTCTCCTCTTGTGAGGTTGACCTAATAGCTGAAATCCATCTTTGGATTCGATCAATCCTTCGGGTGATTGATCTATTGTTCGATCGCGGATCTTGGCTGCGTCACTAATTGATGCAGGCCAGACATTAGGTCGGCCAGCCCATTGGGTCCAGTCCATAGGCCCAAGGGATATCCATTTAGTTAGGAGATATTATTTAGTAGTTTGGTTAATTTATGATTAATATTAGTTAGTTTCCTTTTTATTTTAGATATTATTTATATATTAGGAAATATAGTTGCTCAGGGATCAAGCTAACTCCTTTATAAAAGGATGTTAGGCCTCATTGTAATAGATATGCTTATTATCAATTAATCTTTTGAGTTATGAGTGTTTCTATTCAATTATGGTGTTTTCTCCTCTTGTGAGGTTACCCTAGTGGCTGGAATCCATCTTTGAATTCGATCAATCCTCCGGGAGATTGATCTATTATTCGAGGCCCAAGGGACATCCACTTAGTTAGGAAATATTATTTAGTAGTTTGGTTTGTTTATGATTAATATTAGTTTAGTTTCCTTTTTATTTTAGATATGATTCATGAATTAGGAAATATAGTTGCTTAGGGATCAAGCCAACTCCTTTATAAAAGGATGTTAGGCCTCATTGTAATAGATATGCTTATTATCAATTAATCTTTTGAGTTATGAAAGTTTCTCTTCAATTATGGTGTTTTCTCCTGTTGTGAGGTTGCCCTAGTGCTTGAAATCCATCTTTGGATTCGATTAATCCTTCGGGAGATTGATCTATTGTTCGATCACGGATCTTGGCTGCGTGAATTGGTATCAGAGCTAAAGAGCGATTGCCGGGAGGACTACTATCTCTTCCAGATTCTATCCCTAGCCATTCCATCATCATCACCCATATCCGAAACCAGAACCCAACTTCACGTACCTCATCCATCATCACTCTCAAACCATCACCAAAAAAAAAAAACCAACAGCCGACCCCAACCCATCTTTGCCCGCGCCTTCCAAAACCCTCAATCGAAACCAAATCCAATCGAATCCCCCAACTCCTAATCCCGACCCTCCTTCACCACAAATCCCAAAACCCTAACATAATTCCCCTCAATTACAGAACCCACATTCCATCTCAATCGCCTTTGCCCACCTTCAAAACCTCAAGTCCATCACACCGAAGACCCCATCCACCCCAACCGGCCTCCATCTCAATCCACGGCATCCACAAATCCCTAAGTCCAAACAACCCTCACTGTCCCTGACAAAACCCCCACCCAAATCAAACCCACTCCTTTTCCCAAACTTTCGAAACCCAAAACCCAATTACCCAAACCCATCTCCCATCTCAAATTCCCGAAACCCATTCTCAAATTCCCACACCGGGCGACCCCAACCTTCAAACGAGCCCTCACCCAAAACCCATCTTCTTCCCTTTCAGCCAATCATCATCAACGCCCCTCCATCCATACAGAAACCAGAAACCCCCATCTCACAAAACAGAAACCCATTCCCATCTACCGATTAGAAAAAAAAAAAAAAAAAAAAGAGAAAGAGAGAACAGAAGAAGTGAGGAGCAAAGAAAAAAAGAAAGAAAAGGAAGGAAGCAGTAGCAGTAGAAAGAGAGGAGAAACCAGCACAGAAAGAAGAAGAAGAAGAAGAAGAAGAAGTAGCAGAAGAAGAGAAGGGAGAGATAGAGAAGAGCATACATGGCACCGTCGCGAACTCCAACAGCATTAGCGAGCAACTAGGATCCCGCCAGCATCCACGCTTCACTGCCATCACTCCTGCTTTGACGCCATCGCTAGACCATCTCCATCGCTAGCCTGCATCCAGCGCCCGGCCATCTTTTATTTTTCTTCTCTGCACGTCGTTTGAGGTGAAACAAAAGAGCACACTCACGTGCCATTCTTTTTCTGAGTTCTGCAGTTTTGGGCCTAACCTGAGTTCAGGCCTGATCTGAGCCTGAATCCAAGCCCAGCCCAGCCCACTAATAATAAAAAAATGTGCAGAAATTTTCAGCCTAAGTCAAGCGGGCCCAATTCCAATCCGACTCATTTATAGTGCCATTAGCCCAAGCAGCAATATTTGAATCATTAGAATTCCAAAAAAGTGACCGGCGTGAACCTGCGATCTCCAAAACTAGGTTAGTCCATTCAAAGAAAACTATTATCTCTTCTTGTTTCCTCTTGATTCAAGTCAATATGAAAAATTTTGGGAGCTCAATTGCACTTCAAAGGATTTGGTATAAATTTACATATGGAAATTGGTATTTTGCAACTGAGTTTTATTTTGAGCAATTTCTCAATTTGAAGCAAGAACATCTGACCATTGACGAATATACCTGCCAATTTCGAGAGTTGCAAGACATGCGAATTAGAGGAAGATGGAATCCTTCATCAGCGGTTGTGAATGACTGACTTTTTCAATATTTTCGACCTCGGTTCCGTAGGAGCACAAGTCAGAAAGATTGAGAAATAAAACCATCTGATTTGATTTGTTCTCAATAGCCATGAGATGATCATCTTGGAGTGATCCTTTTGTCGACGAATGCTCTTATTACACTCGTTATGTCCAAGGCTTGAGACCCGATATCTTGAAAAATATGAGTTATTGCAAAAACTGTCAAGTGGCACACTTAGAAGCCATCCGTGTTGAGCGCATGCTTAGAAAGGTCTCACAGGCAACAATGTCGACAAAGAGCTCATATTGTGGAAAGACTTTTTTCAGGAGAAGACAATCCCACTATTGTCATTCGCCGACTCCTTAATACAAATGAAAAGGAAGAAGAAGAATGGAGCCAGGCTCAGAAATTCCACACACGGATAAGAGTCAAAGACAAGTCCACTAATTTAATTATGACAATGGTAGTGCAATGAATTTTGTTGCGCAAGAGGTCAATGACAAACTTCATTGGCCAATTGAGAAGCTTCCTAGGCGCTACCAAGTCACATGGTCTAACGGTCACGTTATCCCCGTGACTCAAATGTTTGGTATCATTCAAAATGGGCCATTATGAAGACAAAATTTGGTGTGATGTGATCCATATGAATATTGCTCATATTATTTTTGGGTGTCCATGGCTTTTTTATCGGAAAGTGCACCATGATAACGAGGCAAAAACATATACCATTTTGTGGAATGAAAAAAGGGTTATGCTCATGCCAATGAATTCAATAGCCCCAACTTCGTCCACCTCATCACCTTCAAGTGAAGAGCCACAGCAAGAGCAAAAAGTTGAAAAAAAAATCATGATTGCACCAAAAGTGAAGACAGAAGACATCAATGATGACATCAGAGAGCAAAGAAGATTTCATTAGTACAAACAATATTGATCAAGGCAATGTCAATCCAGAGCTACAAAAGGCTGAAGAAGAACAAGGAGAAGCAAACATTGAATACTCTGATCAAATTCGTGAGAAGATTGAACATCCGGTGGTTCCAATTGTCATACCACTTCCAGAAAATCCAATTGGGCCATCAGAAATCCAATCCATTGTTCCAGTAGTTTCACAAGAAGATCAAGTAATTGAAGTTCCTCACATTGACTTCATTTCAGAGATCACCGATGGCTAGTCAATGTTCATGCTCCGTCAGTACAAAGGCAACAACTGAAGTTTCTACTGGTCAGATCACACATCCAAACTCAATATAGACATCATCAGAAGCAACACCTCCCATCTACCTCTCAATGGAGTCAAAGACTGCATCAAAATTCCAAGCCATGTCATGAGAATGCAGATCAAAAGAAGAAACAACCGCGATTGATTTTTGACCCAGGCGGGCATTTTTTAGAATGCGGTCAAATTCTTTCCCTTTTTATCAAGCTATCAACTCGCCGGAGTCAAGTTTTTTCAAGCGGAGGAGAATTGATGCAAGCTAGACAATAGGCCGGCCAGCCCATTGGGTCCAGTCCATAGGCCCAAGGGACATCCATTTAGTTAGGAAATTATTTAGTAATTTGGTTTGTTTATGATTAATATTAGTTAGTTTCCTTTTTATTTTTGATATGATTCATATATTAGGAAATATAGTTGCTCAGGGATCAAGCCAACTCCTTTATAAAAGCATGTTAGGCCTCATTGTAATAGATATGCTGATTATCAATTAATCTTTTGAGTTATGAGAGTTTCTATTCAATTATGGTGTTTTCTCCTCTTGTAAGGTTGCCCTAGTGGCTAGAATCAATATTTGGATTCGATCAATCCTTCAGGAGATTGATCTATTGTTCGATCGCGGATCTTGGTTGCGTCACCTTCAATGAGTTACAATTTACCGAAGGAGAATCCTGCACTCACTTCATCAGCTAAACCTTAATGAAAATAAATACTTGGTTACCAAAGATCACCAAAGGGAGAGAAAAAACACTAGACAGCCATTGGAATGGTATGATGAATGTGAGCGGCCCCTAAAGCCTACTGGAAAAGGCCACCTTCCTGACATTTCTAGGAAATATTAACACTGACGTGATTGTTCTGAAAACCGGAATCATATCGCAACTCATTCATACCCATGAATCAAATCAAATTTGGAACTGTATTGCCTATTGTAGGGTTTTTTTTATTTTTCTAATAACAATGAAAATAATTTCAAATTATAAAATAAAAAGAAAAAAGCAGTTATTCCCAACCCATCCTTTTTCTAATTCATAGCAGTATAGATCTAATGACAAATAAGTCTATCATAAAATCACAGCAAGAACATCATGACATATATTAATATATAATTAATTGTGTTTTAAGTAGTTAAATAAGTTTAAGGTTTCAATATATATATATATATATATATATTTGTTATATTTATAAAAGTAAAAGTAAAATCCAAACCATCAGTCTTATATGGTATGATATCTATTTAAGTTAAGAAAGTGCTCATGAAGATAAAAACTAAAACAGATTTAAAAAAACATGAAGAAGAAATAGACAAGCCCCATAGGTACAGTCGAATGCTTTAATCAAATGCAGGTTCTTTATTAATCTCTAAAACCACCCCAAAGGCACAAAAACTCTTAAGAGGTTTTGTTAACTACTAAATAACCTTTTAAAAGTAAAAACACTAAAAGAAAGAAAGAAAAAAGGTAAATGATCATTAATATTAACTTCTTGATTGTAGCTATTCTCGCTCACCCAAATTGCTTGAATCGTAAGATTCGATAAAACAATTATCGAATCATAAGATTCACACTTAAATCTTAAAATTCATCTGTAAATGGGATTTATTGCATAGATACGAATCGTTTTCCTTAGAACTCGAGATATGAATTGTAGGATTCTAATAACAATAACTGGGGTACTTAAAAGAACTTTATTTGAAATCCCAACAATAAGACGAAAGAAAAGCTTTACATTTAATCCAGTGTTCATAAAACATATCAGTGAAATTTAAAGAATAATCATGAATTTGAGAAAATGATTCTGAAATCTAACATAAACCAGTTTCGTGGTTATTACAAATAAGGCATCCAGAATGCGAACCAACAAGCAGTATCAACATCTCTACAAGTTAAGAACGGCCTCTTACCCCAGTGGTAAGAGGCATCAGTTCTTACCTGGCTGCCCAGGGTTCGAACTTGGGCAGTAACCTTCCCTCACCTAAGGGCTGTTCTACCTCACCCGAGGTCTACTTCCCTCACGAGAGGGCTGGGATCCCAACCCCTAAGATGGGTACCAAAAATAAAATTAAAAATAAAAAAACATCTCTGCAAGTTAGAAATCATATTAAATAAATAAAAACAAGATTTATATAACTTTTTATGCTGTGAAATTGTAGAGATCCATCCCATAGGCAGGAGTTTTCTATGAAACAAACACAAGAAGAGCACAATGAAAGAGAGAGTTAGCACTACATGTACAAATAGAGGCAAAAATGTTTTTTTCCAACCTGCCACAAAAGAATTGAAAAGCATAGTTGTCAACTTTGTTTGAGACCCCATTTAGTTTTGGCTCCAAACTAAAACATTTAGCGATTCGGAATTTCAGGAGATACATTCCGGAGTTTTGTTTCAAACTAATGTAAATAAATGAATAAATAAATAATATATAAATGTAGAAAAATATAATATATATTAACATTAAAAAAATAACATATAAATTATATACAATTATTTATTCTACTAAATCAATGATGCAACCAATATTAAAAATAAAAAAATAAATAAATAAAAAAAAAACTAAATCAATGATTCAATAGTTATCTCCACATGCCAAGTGAATAATTTATAAGCCATATGTATGTGACAAATGTGAAATTAGACGTGCATTTTAAATCTCAACTCAATATTATGATTTTTTGCAATTATGTTGTAGTTTGCATACAGTTGGGGGCTTTGCATATATTTTATAAAGAAATGACAAAAACACTCATGCCCTTTAATTTTTGTTATAAAAAAAAAAAAAAAGGTGAATGGATCAAAATGGCCGAAATACCGAAATCAACTGAAATGGAATTAAGTCTGGGACGATATTTTTATAAATGTATAGGTTGGTTCAGCCAATGGTCCAAATTATTCAGCCATTTTGACCGAACTGAACTAAAATTGATTACTTTGCTGGAAAGGAACATCAAGTAACTGATGTAAATAAGCAAGATTAAAGTATTAGTACATAGGGCCATAGACACACGACCAAAATCACTAATATCAAACTGCACTTACCCATGTTGGAGACCATTTAAACTGGAGATGAGAATGGCATACAAAAAAGCATCTCCATAGATACAATGGCCAATGAGAAGCTCAAACAAAAGTGGAAAAAAAATAAAAAATGGTACTCGAAGCAGAAAAGTTAGAAGCAATTAAAGCGAGTAATCGATCAACTCAAGAAACAAGCATAAAACTCATATCAAGTAATACACAGACATGACAGAAAATCATCAGTAATTAGGTCCTAAAGAAAATTTAGGATTAAAACTAGAGCAAGAGAAAAGAATCTCAGAAGCACTGGATTGCAGCAGCCACATCAATGTGATAATGCTATCTGGTTCCGTCCTGAAAATAAGTATCACTGTGAGGCTATGATAATCTGGATGCAAAATTTCTCTACACCAGGCCATATAAACCGATATTTCAGACTACAAGTTTCTGCAATTGTCATAACAGTACAGCAAGGTTAAAGTATGAGTCCCAAACTTCCAACTACTTTTCACTCAAAGCAACAGGAAATAAATCAGGTTCACAAGAGCTCCAAGAAACCTAATGCCTGCCAAAAAATCCAATCATAACCAGGAGCAGGGTCAAGAAATGAAAACATGAAAAATAACATTAACACATGGAAAGAAAACCAAAATTATTATATGTAAATGATTAATTAGTATTATGCTTGTCTTCACATAATCCGACGCTCCTAGTTGAGCCCTCTGCTAAATACAACAAAAGATTTTACATAATGCCACGATCCATGAAACATATTGTAAGTGAATATTCTCTCTTCTTTTCTTCTTTTTTGGGCTGACTTGGACCAATGGCCAAGAGGGACTACCTAAACCGGCCCACCAAGGGATCAATCCCTGGGCAGTAGAGGGATGAGAGCGACAGTCCTATCCATAGGGACATCCCTATACTCTCAAGAAAATATTCTCATAGAAAGTGAAGCCATTTAAGATTTTTGTACCCAACATCCTCTTGGCTAATTTGCCTCATGGGGATTGTGATAGAGGGGATCTAACTTGATGCCAATCTGGTTTGGCCTGTGTCAGACAAAAACTCGTCCAAATTGACCTAGACAAATCTGACTCATAATCTTCAAGCAGCACCAAGGTGCAGCAGTCATTAACTTCAACGACTAAAACAAAATTTCACCAACCCATCACAACGACTAAAACAAAATTTCACCAACCCATCAAAATCAAGAAATTGAACAATGGTCAAAGAATTCATATATAAGAAGCATATTCAATACAAGGGCCAACGACAAATCAGCAGGTTTGATAATGATACCAGGCACCAGCAAATTAAATTGAGACAATTGGTAATAGATGCTCATCCGAGTCATCAGTCCTTGTTTCCTTCACCCAACACCATTTGATCAGACACAATGTTAAGCAATAAAGCCACCTATAGGCTGGTAATTTGATGCAGCAGCAATTGCACATTATTACAACAAGAGGCATGGTCCACATGTGGGACCCGTACCATTCTAATTTGTTAATTGTTATTAGTTTTTAATTTTTATTTAAGAAGTTGCATTTAGGAATAGTTTCTAAT
Organism: Camphora micrantha; assembly: GCA_003546025.1. Lineage (NCBI taxonomy): Eukaryota > Viridiplantae > Streptophyta > Magnoliopsida > Laurales > Lauraceae > Camphora > Camphora micrantha. The sequence goes on along the minus strand of QPKB01000012.1, from coordinate 32,333,593 downwards.
TTGGGTAGGATTATTATTTGGTTTCCTAGTTTGATTAGGATTGTTTCTTAGGGATTAAGTTTCTTTTATTATAAATATAGCATTGTAGAGATCAATGATCTCAGAGATTTGAATTAATAAAATTTTCCCTCTGTGGGTTTATCGTTGGAGAGTGTATTCCACGTGAGATTGTTCCTTGGGAACCCTAATTGTGCCCTGGCACTTGCATCCTAACCCTAGGATTCCATCAATTGGTATCAGAGCCGATCGATCCCTCGATCAAACGGCGTGATTACCCCTATCCTTCCGCAATCTATCATCCATCTCCCTGCCATTAGCCACACCGAAACCAAAACCCTCATCTTCCTTCATCCCTCAATCCAGAATCCCAAAAAAAAAAAAAACCCACTACTGGAACCGTCATCCGATCACCCACCTTTCCCCTCATTCCCCTCGCACAGAGTCTTCCCAATTCCAGCCCTCCCCCTGCATCACCAAACAAAAAAAACCTTCCGAGGCACTAACCACCCAACCGAGCCCTCCTTCCACCCCCATCGACTGCCCACTTCCAGACCGCAACACCCCAGACCACCGAAATAACCCACTCGTCCGTAACCATCACTGCACCCCCTACCGATCTCCAACCAGGCCCACTTGTCCAAAACCCTCTCTACCTGCCAATCCCCATCTTCTCCACTGCTCTCTCTCCTTCCACCCACAGAAAGCCCTTCCCCAGACAAAAAAAAAAAAAACAAAAAGAAGAAGAAAGAAGGAAAGAGTGTACCGTGCACCATCGCGCCCTAGCTGTCGTGCCGTCACAGTCGCTGCCGCGCTCTCCATCGTCATCGTCCGCTCCATCATCTCGTGAAGTCGCCAAGCTCCAACGCCTGCGCCTGCTTCCTCTTCATTCACGAAGATACAACGAAAGGGGGTGTCTCAAAACCATTTTCTTCTTTCATTCGTCACGCAGGCCGAGACGATATTTTGGGCCTCTGGGACTATTCAGGTCAGATCCGACCCATTAACGAAGCCCACAAGCAGTTCGTTTGGGCCTAATTTATACATTTGGATCAGGTGGATCCGACCCAATTAATATTGAACCCAACTTGTTTTGAAGACTCCAGTCAAGTTGTGCTGGCATCATCTCTACATCAGCAGCATCGGATCAACAGTTGAGATTGCTTTTTTTTTTTATGATATCCAGTACATCTAGCATCCGATTTTCGATCCGTCTTCACCAGCGTAATCGCAGTGAGCAACTCTACACATCAGGTCAGTCACAAATTTTAAATTCCCATTAAACAAAAATGCCTCCCAAGAAGCAAGTAGAAGTGGAATCTTCCTCTCATAATGATGAAGATTTGAGAGAACTGTTGCGGAATTATCAGCAAATGTTAATCAACTATCTGCAACGATGGTTCAAACGCAAGACACTCTTGCAAGGATTGAAACTCGATTAACTACTTTAGAAACTAATCGGCATGAGGATGATCATCGAAATGATGGAAGACATAATCGGAATCAACGAGACCCACACATGGTAAATGTTGATCGCGATTTGGGTATAAAACTTATGATTCCTGAATATGATTGGAAGTTGAAACCAGATGAGTACTTAGATTGGTTAGTGTGTGTTAAAAATATTTTTGCACATAAACCGATGACGGATGGTCATAAAATTACACTAGTGGCAACTCGATTTCGCAATTATGCTGCGATATGGTGGGCCGAGTTGCAAAAGAAGAGGAGATATCAACAAATTGATCATGTTAACACATGGGCCGAAATGAAAAATTTGTTGAAGCAGAAGTTCCTGCCTGTCAATTACTCCAGAGATCTGCGTTCACATTTTCAATACTTGAAACAAGGATCTAAGACAGTTGTTGAGTATTCTGAGGAGTTTATGACCATGCAAGCTCGCTGTTGTTTGAATGAAGATGATGAGGTCTTAGTTGACAGATACTTTAATGGGCTTACACTTGACATTCAGGATATCCTCGCATTCAAGCATTTTGATAATGTTGATGAGATTATTCAGCATGCTATCAAAGCTAAGGGAATTGCAAATCATCAAGCCCAAAAACTTAATGCAGCTAAATGGGGTATGCTTCTAAACCGAGTATATCGTCGGAGAAAGTTTTCAACAAGCCTGAGAGACAAAATAGACTCACATGCTTTAATTGTAAACAACAAGGGCATCGTACAGCAAAATGTCCAAAACGTCTCCACCTCATTGAGAATGAAAGTGATGTGAAAGATGTTCCAGATGATCTTAGAGAGAATGACACAGAGGAAATTGTGGATATTCCACCTGAGGAGGGTCTTGAGTCTCTCATGGTCATCCAAGAACCTACATCGACTACTGAGAAGAAATGGGTGCGAGAAAATATTTTCTGCTCCAAAGGAATAGTCAATGGTAAAGAATGCACAGTCGTCATTGATGGAGGCAGTTGTCAGAATATCATCTCCCAAGCTTTTGTGGATCGCTTACAGCTGAAAGTTCGGAAGCATCATCGTCCTTATTTTGCTAGATGGTTAATGACAGGTGATGAAGTGCAAGTTCGATATTCATGTCCAGTTACATTTTCCATTGGTGCAAATTATACAGATACTGTGTGGTGTAATGTGATACCCATGGATCGTTGTGATATCTTGTCGGGTCGTCCATTGATGTATGACAAGAATGGCACAAATGGCATGCGTGACAACACATACACATTTATGCATGGTGCAAAGCAAGTCACACTCCGTCCTATAAAGCCGACACCACCAAAGCATGGGTCCAATTCTCGTCTCACCAAGGATGCGCTTCACGTGCACACTATCTATAGAAGTAACATCAAGAAGAAGAGCCAAGTTCGAGGTCGAACTCTTTTCCAACCCGGGGAGAAATGATGCAGCAGCAATTGCACATTATTGCAACAAGAGGCGTGGTCCACATGTGGGACCCGTACAATTCTAATTTGTTAATTGTTATTAGTTTTTAATTTTTATTTAAGAAGTTGCATTTAGGAATAGTTTCTAATTTGGGTAGGATTATTATTTGGTTTCCTAGTTTGATTAGGATTGTTTCTTAGGGATTAAGTTTCTTTTATTATAAATATAGCATTGTAGAGATCAATGATCTCAGAGATTTGAATTAATAAAATTTTCCTTTTGTGAGTTTATCGTTGGAGAGTGTATTCTACGTGAGATTGTTCCTTGGGAACCCTAATTGTGCCCTGGCACTTGCATCCTAACTCTAGGATTGCATCATAATTTTCCCATCTTCTAATCACTACTAGTCCAAGAATCATCAAAAAAAAAACATAGCGCTGCTATACCACATGTTTGTAGGCCTTCTACAGGTGATCTAAAACACTATACCTAAACTGCCAAAGCTATCCAAACCACTGGGCAAGATGTATTCCTAGTCCAGAGAAATGTACACTAATATCTGGCAAATATGTTATGCTCACTCAATGTACTTTGTATCATCTAATCAGCAGCATGCATGAATGGGTTAATGACGGTCCCCACACATACCTTGCTTCAAATGAATGTTTAATTAGTGTGAGATTCTTGATTTTTAGTTGTGTTTATTATCTAAATAATCTTGTTTATTACCTATTAACTAGTTTTGTGTGTTTGAATAAAAATAGGATAGAACTGGTGGGTTTCAAACATAGAAAAGGACCCATTTGTAATTTGAGAGAAGGTTAGGGGGTTATTTGTGAATATTAGATTTCGTGTTCTTTGGCTCGTTGGATAAAGAATATTATTCCGAGCGACTTTCGTTCTTTTACTATGATGACTCAACATACCATTTGATCAGAAATTCTGCATGTTTCCATTTGAGGACTAATTTGCAATTTTTAAACCTAGTAGTTATTCTTTAAATCTTCAGAAAATTCTGCATTTCTCTTCTTCCTCCCAGCTGAATGATGCAGTAGCAATTCCACATTATTGCAACAAGAGGCGTGGTCCACATGTGGGACCCGTACCATTCTGATTTATCAATTGTTATTAATTTTTAAGAAGTTGTGTTTAGGAATAGTTTTTAATTTAGATAAAATTATTATTTGTTTCCTAGTTTGAATAGGATTGTTTCTTAAGGACTTTTATTATAAATATAGCATTGTAGAGATCAATGATCTCAGAGTTCAGAATTGATTAATAGAATTCCCTGTGTGGATTTTATCGTTGGAGACTGTTTCTTCATCGTGTGATTGTTCCCGTGGGAACCCAATTGTGCCCTGGCACTTACATCCTAACCCTAGGATTGCATCAATTGGTATCAGAGCCGACCGATCCCTCGATCATCGGCGTGTTACCCCTATCCCTACCACTACCCATCATCCATCCTCGTCCATCCGCTCTTTCCGTTCCCTGCTTACATTCATCCAGCCCCAATCGTCTTCCACACCAGACACCAGAAACCTTCTTCCTTGTCGAGCATCGTTGGTCACCATCTAGCAAAAGCCAACCACTCAGCAATACCATCCATCCCTGACAGAAACCCATCGCTCCCTTGTCCGAAGCCCATTAACAGTCCCCGTCATGACTCACCTGCCCTCTGCCTCGCACAAACCCACCCAAACCCATCTTCCATCTTCCCGAATCCAGCCTTGTCCACTACCAGCAACCCAGCCACCTCCCCGTCATCGTCGTCACCCCCAACCCAGACCCAGCGTCTTCGTCGCCCAAACTAGAACCCAAAAAAAAAAATAGAGAGAGAGAGAGAGAGAGCAGACAGAAGGAAGGAGCATACCTTGCACCGTCGTCGCCAGCTCACTGCATCGCCATCGCCCTCGCCCTTCTCTTCCTTCGCCAACGCCAGCAACCAGCGAAGCCGGAAGCGTAGCACTCTCGACTTCGTTGAAGAAAGGTCGTCATCGGCATACACCTTCCTGCCGATCGTCGTCAATCACTGGAAATCCCAGTCCAGTTCATCGCGGCAGGTCTTCCTCACCATCGGAGACCCACTCATCTACCCACTCATCTCTCCTCTCCATTCTTCTCTATCGACAGCGAGAAACAGAAAGGGTTTCAAAACCCTTTTCTCTCTTTCGAGCAATCGGATCGAAGCAAGGGGAGGACGCCTGTCCATTGGGCCTCATCGCATTTGGGCCCAGTTCATCCCAGACCAAGTTCAAGTTAATTTCTGGTCCTAACCCATTCAAACAAGAAGCCCGGTACCATCAGCAGCTTTCAGAAGGCAGTAATTTTTTACTAGATCAACGGTTATAATTTATTTTCACGATACCGGGCTCCTCTACCGTCAGATTTTCAACCCGTTTTCGCCAGCGTGATCGCAGTGAGCAGATCTACACATCAGGTCAGTCACAAATTTTAAATTCTCATTAAACAAAAATGCCTCCCAAGAAGCAGGTAGAAGTGGAATCTTCCTCTCATAATGATGAAGATTTGAGAGGAACTGTTGCGGAATTATCAGCAAATGTTAATCAACTGCCCGCAATGATGGTTCGAATGCAAGACACTCTTGCAAAGATTGAAACCCGATTAACTACTTTAGAAACTAATCGGCGTGAGGATGATCATCGAAATAATGGAGGACATAATCGGAATCAACGAGATCCACATGTAGTAAATGTTGATCGTGATTTGGGTATTAAACTTGTGATTCCTGAATATGATGGAAAATTGAAGCCAGATGAATTCTTGGATTGGTTAGTGTGTGTTGAAAATATTTTTGCACATAAACCAATGACGGATGGTCATAAAATTACACTTGTGCAATTATGCTGCAATATGGTGGGCCGAATTGCAAAAGAAGAGGAGATACCAGCAAATTGACCCTGTTGACACCTGGGCCGAGATGAAAAATCTATTGAAGCAGAAATTCCTGTCTGTCAATTACTCAAGAGATCTGCGTTCACGATTTCAATACTTAAAACAAGGATCTAAGACAGTTGTTGAATATTCTGAGGAGTTTATGACGATGCAAGCTCGTTGTGGTTCGAATGAAGATAATGAGATCTTAGTTAACCGATACTTTAATGGGCTTACACTTGATATTCAAGATATCCTCGCATTCAAGCATTTCGATAATGTTGATGAGATTATTCAGCATGCTATCAAGGCTGAGGGAATTGCAAATCATCAAGCCCAAAAACTTAATGCAGCTAAATGGGGTATGCAGAAGAATTTCTCCAGTTCTAAACCGAGTACATCGTCGGAGAAAGTTTTCAACAAGCCCGAGGGACAAAATAGGCTCCCATGTTTTACTTGTAAACAACAAGGGCATCATGCAGCAGAATGTCCAAAACGTCTCAACCTCATTGAGAATGAAAGTGATGTGACAGATACTCCAGAAGAGCCTAAAGAGACTGACACAGTGGAAATTGTGGATGTTCTGCCTGAGGAGGGTCTTGAGTCTCTCATGGTCATCCAAGAAACTACATCGACTGCTGAGAAAAAATGACTGCGAGAAAATATTTTCCGTTCCAAAGGACAAGTTAATGGTAAAGAATGCACAGTCATCATTGACGGAGGCAGTGGTCAGAATCTCATCTCCCAAGCTTTTGTGGATCGCTTACAGCTGAAAGTTCGGAAGCATCATCGTCCTTATTTTGCTAGATGGTTAATGACAGGTGATGAAGTGCAAGTCCGATATGCATGTTCAGTCACCTTTTCCATTGGTGCAGATTATACAGATACAATTTGGTGTAATGTGATACCCATGGATAGTTGTGATATTTTGTTGGGTTGTCCATGGATGTATGACAAGAATGGCACTAATGGTATGCGCGACAACACCTACACATTCATGCATGGTGAAAAGCAAGTCACTCTCCGTCCTATGAAGCCGACACCACCAAAGCATGGGTCCAGTTCTCGTCTCACCAAGGATGCGCTTCACGTACACACTATCTACAAAAGTAACGTCAAGAAGAAGAGTCGAGTTCGAGGTCGAACTCTTTTCCAACCCGGGGAGAATGATGCAGTAGCAATTCCACATTATTGCAACAAGAGGCGTGGTCCACATGTGGGACCCGTACCATTCTGATTTATCAATTGTTATTAATTTTTAAGAAGTTGTGTTTAGGAATAGTTTCTAATTTAGATAGAATTATTATTTGTTTCCTAGTTTGATTAGGATTGTTTCTTAGGGCTTAAGTTTCTTTTATTATAAATATAGCATTGTAGGGATCAATGATCTCAGAGTTCAGAATTGATTAATAGAATTCCCTGTGTGGATTTTATTGTTGGAGACTGTTTCTTCATCGTGTGATTGTTCCCGTGGGAACCCAATTGTGCCCTGGCACTTGCATCCTAACCCTAGGATTGCATCACTGAATCTTAGTTCTTCAGCTTTCTTCTTCCTCCTCTTCCTCTCTCGACTATAGGCATCATCTCCTTCATCTTCTTTCTCTTGAGTTGGTGGCTAGGAGCTTGGGTTTTGTAAACTTGAGAGAAATTAATTAGAAACCAAGCCAAGGCAAGTAATCTAGTGCGGTTAACATTTCATGCTTGTTAACATTGAAGAATCATTTGATAATCATGTTAGATAACTATTCTAGCTCAAGATTTTTATTTTCTTGGGTATATCATGAGTTTGGTCATGCAAGCAAGCGTAGGCCGAAGAGGACGTAGATGGGAGTAGCAAAAATAGGTCTGAAGAAGAGCGACCTATCTGAGGATTTGGCTCAAGATAAATCGGAATGGAGAAATAGAATTCATGTATCCAACCTCAACATAGTTGGGATAAAACTTTGATGATGATTGTAAGATCCCGACCCTTAATAGCGTTATAATTGTTAATTATGGTATTTTTAGTTAACTGAGTGGGATTAATGGCTAAGGGAGTCCAGTTTAGTATTAGAATCCTGTGTGCGAAGTTTCAAAGTGTTCTAAGTTAGTTTAGTATTAGAATCCCCACTCTAACCCCACAAGCAAAAGAATCAACCACACCAGTGCCACAGCAAACCCAAATTCCCACATCAAAATCTGCTCATAATCTGTCCTATATGAGCAGTCCTTAACCCCGCTGAGAATATTATTGCCCACACGCGCGCACACACCCCAACTTAACCTTGCCAACAGCATGCTCTTCAGTTAACATTGAACAAATCAGACCCGTTCGCTTGCCAAAAACCTTAAATGAACCCTTCAAACAAAAAACCTACTCGAAGTTTGCAACCAGGCCATATGCCCTAGCCCAAACCGTCCAAACAGTTCCAAAGCCCAGTCCAAACTTGGCCAAATTCCTAAACCATGAACCTTTTCAGAAACCAGAATGTAAAGGGCCCTTTTTGCCACTGTTTAGCAATTAAAACTACACAAATCAGTCCAGGATCCCAGCCCCAGATCTTAGCTCTAATTTGGACTTATTATCGGCCCAAAGTTCAGCTTAATTTTGGAGCTGATGAACAGCCCAAATGCAGTCCTATAGGCCTCTATATAGGCCCGATAGATTGAATAAGTTTTACAGCATATACTCTCGTCACACTTCAAATCCCTTTTAAGTTTTAACCTTCAATAACCACTATATCTCCCTTCAAACCTACAGCCTGCCCAAACCCATTTAAAATTTCCAATAAATTTTCAATTATTTTCTTGTTCCTATTTCCAATTGAATTTCCTTACTTTTCTTTCCTAACTAAATAAAAAATATTTTACATTTTTTATTCTTTCCTTAATTTTCTTTTTTCAACAATTTTTTTTTTCATTTCACCAACAGGACTTTTTACCATTTCTAATCTTAATACGGCAAATATATATAAATTCCATTATAAATTTTCTTCTCAGGTTGTCCCTTTGTTCAATCTTACCTTTCTTATGGTTTTCATATTTTTTATTTTCAATGTTTCCCAAGAGGAGCATTTATATTACTAATGTAAAATCTTAAACTTTCCTCTCTTAACTAATTCTTTCTTTGCTACTATGTATAATACATAAAAACATGCACATATCATACTTCTATCTTATTACTGTAGAAAAAGAAAAAAAAAGAAAAAAAAAATAAACACCTTAATATCTAGCTTCATGGTAATTCGTCATTGTCATCATAGCCTTATAACATCTGGTGGTGGCTGAGTGCTACTTCTCTCAGAGTAGAACTCAAACTACGGTTTGGCAAGTCTTTTCCATTGCCAATTGCTAGTCTAATGCTATAGCTTTGGGATAACTCTTTCGCAAAATTTAAGACTGGAGTCCATGGATGATGATAAATCAAACTCAATGTTAAAGAATTTGCACGTGATTGTTATCATCGAACATTCAAATCATTGTCAATCAAGCATGGATACTAATTGTTGAACATAAGAGTAGATCCAACACTCAAAATCACATCCAATTTGCAATTTCCGTAACCCAAACTGTCATCAAACACATCTTAATAATATGGTTATAATTCTCAGTTCAGGAAGACAATAGAAAATAAAATTTTAATAGATTCAATGATATGGGATCTGTTTAGCTTCCTTAAAATGCAGGTAAATGTAGATGGTGCAGTCAGAATAAAATGGTATATTTTCAATTGAAAGTTACATGGATGAAGTACATTTCACCCACTGTTTTTTTTTTTTTTTTTTTTTTGGGGCCAGAGGAAAAGAAATAAGACCATCCAAGCATAAAAGTACCTTTCAATATAAACACAGGTAGAAAAAAAGGGACCCATAATGGAACCATAGAGGCAAAAAATGAATATTTTTACTTACCTTCACAATGGAAATGGCATAGCTAACTGATCAGATCACTTCATCTCTGCAATGAACTTATCATATTCAGAATCGGGAGCATAAGTTGTAATTTCTGCAGATGAAACAGGCTGGCTCACAGGTGGATTTGAGGCCCATGATGCACTTGCCACACACTGAGAATGGTCTACTGTTGAATGAGGTGCAGGGGGAGCCACAGTATAATATGATTGATAACCTAAAGAAGACGGTGGAAAAGGTGGAGGAACATTTTGTGATATTCCAGCTGCCGAACTACCATAGCTATTGCTTGGTACTGATTGTGCAGGACGATTATTCTGAGCTTGCACTCCAGGGGGGTAGTTCTGAGTAGCTTCAGTAGAAGGGATAGTTGGGGTTGGGGTGCCAGTGGGTGCAGCCTGAAGAGGAGGATACTGATAGCTATATGGAGGCATGGATGGCCCTGGAACAGGGGTGTACATGCTTAAGCCAGGAGGTGGAGGGGGATATTGAGGAGAAGGTGAAGGAAGAACAGATTGCCCCCATGGAACTGGGGTTGTCATGTAGCTCCCAAGGGGTGGGTTTCCAAGAGGCCCACCGGATGCAAATTGCTGAGATGGGTATCCACCAGCCACTGGATCCGATCCAGGGTATGGGGGCATAGTTTGAACTGGAGGCCCTGGAGGTATGGTTGGCTGTGGTGGCTTACCTGCAACTCTGACAGCTATAGCTCTCCCTTCCAGACGATACCCACTCATACTGGCAATAGCTTGATTCGCCTGAGTTACATCAGAGTACTTCACAAAACCATAACCTTTACTTAACCCTGTCACGCGGTCCTTAATGACTTTAGCCATCACAATCTCACCAATAGGTGAAAACAACTGAATCAAACCATCATCATCAAGAGTAGGCGGCAAGTACCCAATATATAAATTTGTTTCATCAATTTCCTTGCCACTCTTGATGCCATTACTCAATCCCACTTGCGTTGTGCTTCCAATATCCCCAGTACTGTTACCACTGGCCCAAGGTGGATTGCTTCCCAAAGCATTCGAACCAAGAATAGGCAATGCTGAACTCTGCTTGGTAAGTGAAATAGGTGTCGTCCCTCCTAACTCGGCTAGGAAATTCTGATATTCATCATCCATTTTCTTGCCTGTTCCCTTCATGGGACAATCAATAGTTGGGTGCCCTCCATCTCCACATATCTTGCATAGAACATCACTCTTAAAGGCCGATGTGCGGACAGGACAAGCGAACTGCCGGTGGCCAGGTTCACCACACAGCCTACAGAACTCATCATCTCTAATTGTACCATTCAAAGAAGCAAGTTCCCGAAGCTGCTGCCTCTTGTGTTCATTTAGCCCTTCATCAACAGGCATTAAGAGCTTCTCCACCATCCCCGCAGCCGCATCAAGTGACTCTTGCGTCTCCGCTTCTACCAAAACATGTAAATCCTCATTCTCCGAAGGATCTGGTTTCATCAGTTCACGCTTCTGCTGCAACCTACCTTCTTTAACTGACCCCTTACCACGTATCACAATCTTCGCACCTGTCTCCCTCTCCATTCGCTTCTGCGTGTTCCCTCTTGGACCAATAATAAGGCCTATGAAATTGTAACCCGGGTATTCTTTCATTGGTATGTATAGCTTCTTCTGAAGCTTGGGGGGACGATAGTCCGCAGGGGGCTTGAAAGCAGGGTTCCGCTTGATCAGCTGAGAAATGATCTCTTGCCTCTCTCGGGTCATTCTCTCACGCGCCCTATACTCGCGGGTGTTTATTCGAATACCCATGTTATCATAAATCGGCTCCGGAGAAGGAGAACGAGCGCCTTCAGGCCGGTCATCCAATGGGAGACCGGACTGAAGCCGTCTACTGATATCTAAAAGCTTGATGTTGAGAGCTTGGACTTCAGGGTCAAGTTCCATACCTCCTGTCAATTCCTTCACGAAGTCCGGCAGTTGAATGACAGGCCTCGGCTCCTCATCAGCCCAACGCGACTTCCGCTTCCTGCTGCCACTTCCATTATCATTCTGAACGTTAGACTCGGACGGCGGGTCCCACCGGCTACGGCGCCTCCGCCCGCTCGTTGTCTCCTCTTCACCTCCAGAGTAGTCCCTATCTGTGGTGCCGCTGTGCGACGCGTTCACACCGTTTTCAGACAGAAGCGGCCTCTGTATACCGGAATCCGAGAAACCGCCGTCTGCAGAAGATTTTCCGGTAGCCTGGGCTTCCGAAGGCATAAGCAACGGATTGTCAGAACCATATTCTTGATTTTCTGCAAAAGGAAGCAGATTTGAAGGTCCATCAGAAGCAGCTGGGTTTGGGTTTTCTGAACAAGGTAGAGGAGGATTTTGAGCGGACAAAGAAAATTCCGAGTTTTGGGAAGGTAGGGTTTCTGGAGGAGGGGGAGGTGGGTTTTCATCGTATGAAGCTTGGGTTTTTGGAGGAGAAAGGGATACCGATTGAGGGTTAGGGTTTTGCCAAGGAGGGGTCTGAAGAGAGGGATCTAGGGTTTCGGATGAGGGATTTTGGTGGGAAGCAGGTAGTGTTTGTGAAAGGAGAGGGTTTTCGAGGGAGGGAATTGCAGGATCCCCCATCAAAGAATCGGAAGAGAGAGAGGGAGGGAGGCGTTTTAGGGCCTGTTATTTTGTTCTGTTTTTTCCCTTCTTCCGATGCAGAGTCCTTATTTTATGGGAATTTTATCAAATAAATGTCGTAAAACTTATATAAGAGGGATTTAGCTGCAAAATACACCAAAGCACCCATTTTGATGTTTGTATTGTTTTTTTTGTTGCCTATACGTCCATAGCTGTGAACGACATCGTTTTTCATTCTAATACCTAAAAGGATAGAACGATTTTGTTTCCTTTCTTCCCCAAAAATTTCTTCTCCCGCCATTTTATCCTGCTCCTCCGCTACTTGTTCTCGCCTTCCCTCTCCCTATGTTGTGGCTCCAGCGCTCTCTTTCCCTCTCCTCTCTTCCACATTCTCTATTTTCTTGTCGTCTTTTCATTTTCAGTTTCTATAACTGTTGGAATCATACGGTTCTAAAGATAGGATCTTATTTGGGGTATTTACAGAGAAATGGTTGTCTGAAAGTTGCAGCAATGGAAAAAACTCAACTTCGAAGAAACCTCATAATTTATTTTATTTGCAGACAAATACACGTATCGTTGCAACTTCTTTTAGTTGCTGACAAATACTTGTCTCCATCTTTAGAGAGCTGTAGATTGACTTTTAAAGTTTATTTTATTTCCAATACTAATTCGATGAAAATATAGAACCAGATTGGTGGGTGGGTTCTCTCCAAAACTCTCAAAATCATCATACAAATAGGGAGGTTGTTCAAGGAGTCCATTGGGAGGTAGTTGAAGAAGCACTCCATTGGCAGGCAGTCGAGGAAGGATTCCAAGGAAACCACCCTCCATTGGCAGGGGTGTGTTAGAAGTTTGAAAAAAGAGTTCTGCCATAGGGGAGAAGTTCACAAATGGATATGGTGAACTTGTGAAGGGTTAGAGATGATGGGTTATTAACTACATTCTTTTCAACATTAATGCTCAATGGTTGTGCTTGAGTTTATTGGGGGCACCCTCATAAACTCACTGATTCTAATTGACTGATATTTTTTTTCAAGAGTACACATGTTAGCTTTTGCAGATAGTTTTATTTATCAACAATAAATCTTGATATTGGGTGGGAAGCATTAAGTAGGGGCTTATTTGAATGTTAGAATTTCTAAGATGCATTGTCAAGTCAGGTATTTTGTGTGTTGGGGGGGGGGGGGGGTCCTTTATTTTGTACGTTTGAAACATTCATATAAATGGATTGAGTAGAGCTTATTACTAATTTAAGTGTTTGATAAACCTCTAATCAAATTTCGCAATTAGAACTTATATTTAGCAATCAGACTATGCACCCTTGTGGAAGAAGAGCAGCTACCAAGATGCTGCAATAGAACTTGGAAATGAACTCAAATGCTTTGGCATAGACTCATGATGGCTCTTTCCCCGTTTTCAGAGACCAATGGGATCATAGTATTCTTGTCGTTTGACCTGGTGCTTCATTCAGTATTTCATTAGATTTTCTTATGGCGGGGTTTTTTTGTTGAATTTGATTGTCCCTTATGGGTATTGTTTCCCTTCCCTTTTATGATTCCTCTTTGTTTATATGTTTAAAATTTTCCTAGTGCTTGTTTTGTTTCTATGGTTCTAACTTGGGAATTGGCTGCTCTGGTACAATTTATTTTATTTCCGATACTAATTCGAAGAAGCAAGGATCTCACCCATTTGATCAATGCATTGTAAACAAACAAGCATGTCTTCCAAAATAACTCACGATTAAAGAACCTTTATTCCGAACCTTAATGTAATTGGCTCTTATTCATCAAATTAGAGTTACCAAACGGCCCCCTATGTGAGTGTGGTACCCTATTAGAGCATGTTATGCATCATCAACTTGGAGTCAGTTGCTCTCCCCTGATATGTTTTTCTATTTAATTTGCATTGTTTTCCCAACAAGTTTTTGCATCCTTAGTAAGCAACTACCGCATTTGATGTTCTTTTAAATATGTCGTTAAGGGTCAATGGACAATGTAGACTGTGGGGACATCATCTTTATTTTGGATATTCACCTCATCTTTATTCCATCAAATTTAACCATTTCTAGAAATACAAGTCTAAGAATTACTAGGTATTTGTTACATGCACACGCCAAGTAGAATGAGTCGAGGTTGTTAGAGTCTATTGTAGGCCCTATTATTGGGTTGTAGTTCCTATTCTTTTGCTATTATTGAGTTTCTTGCTGAGTTTGTTCCTATTATTTGGGTAAGTACAGTAGAGATGAGTCTGTATTTAATTAAGTGATTGGAATAAAAAAAAAAGCTGATTTATTCCAACTCTATTGAGTTTAATTGGAGGATCCGGTCCCCTCGAAGTGATCCAATATTTTCTGTATTACTTGAGTGTTCAAGATAGGGAATGAACGTGTTGGCCTGGCTGTACCAAAGTGGTATCAGAGCTTAGGGATGGACCAGTGAGTGGAGCAGCTTGAGCAAGCAATGGCGTCGCTTTCTATTGGCTAGTAAGGCATCCTATCTCGGATGACCGAGATGTTTGATAAACTAGCTGCTCGAGTGGAGCAAATAGCAGCTCACAATGGGTAGGAACGTGGAGATAACTCACGAACTTCCAGTCGGGGTAATGGGGGGAGAAACAATGGCCAAGGCGGATTTCAACACCCTGGTTCCACTAGTTCATATGCACCTAAACTCGTAAGTTGGATTTTCCACGTTTTAAAGGTGAAGAAGATCCAACCGGTTGGCCATGCAGAGCCGAACAATTCTTTCAATTTCATGAAACCCCGGAAGTCGAACGTGTATCACTAGCATCCTTTCATCTTGAGGGCGACGCCCAACTGTGGTACCGATTATTGCGCCAAGAGAAAGCTATTATCACTTGGGGTGAATTCAAAGATGGGCTTCTCTCTCGTTACGGTCCAAACCAGTTCTACGATTACTTCGGTGAACTAACCAAATTGCAACAGATTGGTCTAAGCCAGTTCGAAACTTGCCATGGTCAGGCCACTTCCTCAAGCTCGACAAGTAAGTTGTTTTGTTAGTGGGTTGAGAGATTCTATTAGAACTGAGGTACAAGCTAGCAGACCCCTATACTTTATCTAATTCCATTGGGTTGGCCCGTTTGTACGAAGCCCGAAATCTTTCCCAACAACGAGCAACTCCACCTGCTATGAGACCCGGTTTCTAACTAAACAAGGCCGGTCCCAACACCCAAACATCTATTCCAGTGCAGAAACGGTCGGTTGTGGAGCTGTAAGAGCGTCGAAAAAAATGTCTATGTTACAATTGTAACAAGAAATACAGCCTGAGACATCGCTGTAAAAAAATGTTTGTCATTGAATCATGTTGGGAGGAGGATGATGGCGACATCATAATGGAAGAAGATGACAAGGCTGCAACTGAAATCGCAGAAACACTAGAAATCTCGCTCCACGCTATTAGTGGGGCACATGCACTTGAAACCATGCGAGTTAAAGGCAGTCTTGGACGTACATCAATGTATGTCCTTGTGGATTTAGGCAGTTGTCGAGACCCTGGACCGGGTCAAGGGCCTAATCCGGGATCGGGACTCTAATTTGTATAATTAATGGTTGGTAGTCCATACTATGAATTTATTGTAACCAAAATGTATACGAGTCAATAAGGATGTGCCACTCGTATACGTGATTTCCCACAGGAGTCCACGGTGAGAATATCACAACAACATGAATATTTCTTTTAAGTGCGGAAGCGTGTAGCAAATCTAATTCATACATTCATGTCCAAGATAGTATGATTGATAACATATTTATAACCAGTATCAAAATGAGCAATGATCATTAGTTAATCCCAAAAGTAAGTTAAAGTTTACATCAAAGATCATTTAATTACATTTCCCAAAAAAATAGAGGCCACCAAAGGCCCATAATCAAGTATCAATTTCCCAAAAGAATGGTAAGTCCCAACCCAAAATGTTGCGTAACTCGGGCAACCGAATGTCTAAACGACATCATCGGCATGCCACTCTACCAGACGTTGCGGTTCTCCGACTGCCTCCTTGTACTCCTCCTCGAGGTAACCAACAACGGGACCTGACTACCAAAGCAATGGGTCAAACACAACGGTTTGGCAGGTGGGTGAAAAGATATAACAATAATAGAAATTACCTTAGAAAACATTAAACCTGTTAAAACAATAAATTTCATAAAACAAATGAATCATTTATTCAAAACATAAATGCAATCTAAAACAGTAAGGTATCCAAGGAAATCGAAAAATAAACAAGATGACAACCACACAAAGCTAAGTCCTCTATCACCGAAGTGACATAAGCATATCGGGATAAGTGAGGAGGTGCAAAAAAAGTTACATATACATATACATAATAATATGGGACATGACCATCGTAGCGAATCGGGCATTGGGAACCACAGTAGCAATCTGCGGCATTGGGACAAGACCATGGTAATAACCGAGTAGCGGGATCCAAATTGCAGCTGGCGGGACGGGAGGGGGATTTCCAAGTCTGTGGATCAAACCAGCAAGGTAATCCAAGCTTAGTGGTGCTGACTCATAGGTCAAACGACAAATCAAAACATGTATAAAACATATCAAGTGCATATACGTAAACGGGCGGGACGGGATGCTCAAAGGCACAACTATCACTTTATTCGAGCATGTATAAACGGGCTAGCAAAATACTAAAATATAGTTTCAATACTTTCGGGAATGATAAATCATAATTCATAATTTTCGAGACAAGTATCGGGATTCAAAATTAATCAAGGTGAATAAGGGTCCCATATGTCCATTTCAATATAAATTGGTACTCCTTGAGTTTGGAGACATACCGGGCTCTTTAAACACCTTAGGGATTTTCAAAACTTCAAATGAAAGCTTGTAATTTGGTTTCTCTTTTCAAATGGGTTCAAACAATGCTCATAAGTCTTCTCATCACAATAGGGTTCCCCAACAAACCTCTCTCAATCATTTAAATATTTCATTTTTGCTCACAGAATGGCCCTAGGTGAACAGTGATCATCGCTTGAGCGGACAAGAAGTTCGCTAGAGCGACAAGCTCTCTGGAATGGTTTTCTGAGGGAGTTCACTCGAGCGGATAAAGGGTTCGCTCGAGCCAACATGTTCGCTTAAGCGAACAATAAGTTCACCCGAATTAACAAGGTTCTGTGAGGGTTCTGATATGGTTTTAGGATTGGTCGCTTGAGCGAGTAAATGATAGCTCGAGCGAACTGTCTACCGGAATGATTTGGAACCCTTTCTAGACAGGTCGCTTGTGAAGTTCGCTCGAGCGAACTGTCCAGAAACTTGTTCCGGGTCAGTTCTGCTTCTTCTATTTTTGTCCTTCTTACAACTCCTTTGACTACATTTCTACTCCATAAAAGGAGGCTCCAAAACTCCCTTCAAACATCATTCACACTCCACATCAACACTCCCATAGTAATCATATAAAACATCTTCTTCTCAATCACATTCAACCACAAAAGAGGGGAGAAAACCCAAAATCACAAGGGTTCATTTATACTACAATCAAGCAATAAATGCGAGGCTATCAACCACATTTCCAAAACAATAAATGAGTTAGCAAAACTCTTAATGAACATTTATTTCAAGTCAATGCAAGCAATAAATATGGACATGAAAAAAAAAAAACCAACATATTTTTCATAAAACATTTAAGTGTTCAAACTTATCATTTCATCCACTTACCTCAGGGTCTCTAATCAAGCAAATCAAGCACTAAACCCTCTCTCAAAGCCAAGCTCCAAAGCTACACAAAAACTCCCAAAACAAACCCTAAAATGGGTCAAAACAAAGATCAAGAAGAAACAAGTTTCAATAAAGGAAATGGAGCTTCTTAAAGGCTTGAAGAACACATATCTAAGAGTTGGGGAGGGTTGCTTACATGAAGGTTCTCCAAATGGTCAAGACAAGCTCAAAGAGGATCTTGGAAAAGGAGGTTTCCTCCAAAAATAGTATCAATGAAGAGCTCTCAAGATGGTGAAAAAGATGATGACATCCATTTATCAATTGGTGCAAGGTTTGGTAGAGATTGAGGGAAGGAGAGCAAGAGGAAGTAGAGAAAAGGGAAAAGCCCTAGCTCTTGGTGGTTTTGTGCTGGAAAAAGGAGAAAGGAGAAGAGAAAGTCTCCTTATAAAGCAAGTGTGAGTGGGCTCCACCGCTAGAAAACTTGGAAGGCTGAAATCATGGCCATCGGGGCTTCAAATGAATTCGATGAAGAAGGGAAAGTTGTTCATCGAAATTTATAGTTTTCAAAGAGTATGTATTTCGTGGGTTTCGGGAATATCAAACATTGGGTACAGATTTAGTGTAAAAAGACTGTTTTGCCCTTGAAGCTAGGAAAGTTAGGTTTCGGGATTTAGGACGGAAACGGGATCAACATGAAAGTTGTAGATATTAACGAGATAAGCAAAGCGGGATAAAAACACAACTCAATGGATTCTCGAATAATCCCCCAAGTAAACGTAAAGTCATAAAAGGAACCTCCAAAGGGCCCCATTAATCACAAAGACACTCAAAATTCCCCAAAGCTATAACAAAGCTATTCTAAACTTGTCGAGACCCCTGACCGGGTCCCACGCAAGCACAATCCGGATCTGGGATCGGGACGCTAATGAAGGATAACGGATAAGATGAATGATGATCCAATCCATGTCCCCACTAGGAATTAATTGAATCAAACGTATACGAGTCCATCAAGGATGCCACCCATACACGCGATTTCCCACAAGCGTCCGCGGTGAGGATATCACATCAACATAAATATTTCTTTTAATGTGCGGAAGCGTGTTGCAAATCTAATTCATACATTCATGTCCAAGATAATAAGATTAAACAATACCAGTATCAAAATGAGCAATGATTAATGGCTAATTTCCAAAAGTAAGTTAAAATTTGTAACAAAATCATTTAATTACATTTCCCCAAAAATAGAGGCCAACAAATGCCAATATAATAAAGTATCAAGTCCCCAAAAGAATGGTTAATAACTTTCCCAAATTGTTACGCAGTTCAAGCACCCGGATGTCTAAACGACATCATCGGCGTGCCATTCGACTAAACGTTGCGGTTCTCCTACAGCCTCCTCAAGCACCTCCTCGGGAAAGTCGACAACGGGACCTGAGTACCAAAACAAGGGTCAAACACAATGGTTTGGCAAATGGGTAAAAAGATATAACAACAATTTAAATTTCCTTGGAAAACATTTAAACATGTTAAAATAATAAATCTCATAAATAGGATGATCATTTATTCAAACATAGATGCAATATAAAACATGTAAGGTATCTAAGGTATACGGAAAACAGCAAAATGGCAACCACATGGAGCTAAGTCCTCTATCACCGGAGTGACATGAGCATATCGGGATGTTGATCTCAGTCACCGAAGTGAGGAGATGCAACATAAATAATATATACATATAGATAATAAATACGGGACATGACCACGGTAGCGAACCAGGCATCGAGAACCACAGTAGCAATCTGCGGCATCGGGACAATACCGCGGTAATAACCGGGTAACGGGATCCAAACTGCAGCTGGCGGGACGGGAGGGGGATTTCCAAGTCGGTGGATCAGACCGGCAAGGTTATCCAAGTTTAGTGGTGCCGACTCATAGGTCAAATATCATAAATCAAGACCTGTACAAAATTCATGTGATCAACTTATATAAACGGGCGAGACGGGATGCTCAAAGGCATTAGTATCATTCAAAACGGGAAGTGCATATCGGGATTAGCGAAAATGCTACAATTGCAAATTCAGTATTTTCGGGGATAGTGAATCATAATTCAAGAGGTTCGGGACCAATATCGGGATTCGAAATTCAATCAAAGTGAAAGGTCCCGTATGTCATATACAATAAAAATTGGTACTCCTTGAGTTTGGAGACATCTCGGGCTCTTTATACACCTTAGGATTTTCAAAACCTAAATGAAAACTTGTGATTTGATTTCTCTTTTTAAATGGGTGTTACACAATGGTTACTAGTTTTTCCATCACAATGGGATTCCCAGCAAACGCCCCTTAATCGAATAAATACTTCATTTTTGCTCACAGATTAGTCCCAGGTGAACAGCGCTGATCGCTCGAGCGGACAGGGAGTTCGCTCGAGCGATGAGCTCTCTAGAATGACTTTCTAGGAGGTTCGCTCGAGCGGATAACGGGTTCGCTCGAGCGAACATGTTGGCTCAAGCGAATAAATGATTCGCTCAAACTAATAAGGTTCTGTGACGCTCTGATAAACCTTCTGGGGGAGTTCACTGGAGCGAATAAGGGGTTCACTCGAGCGAACCTGTTGGCTCGAGCAAACAATCAGTTCGCTCGAACTAACGAGGTTACTGTGACGAGCCTGACACAGTTCTGGGAGGGTTCGCTCGAGCGAATAAGAAGTTTGCTCGAGCAAACTGTCTACTGAAATGGTTCGGAACCTGTTCTGGGTGCTTCGCTCGAGCGACCACCAGGTTCGCTCGAACGAAATGCCCAGAAATAAGTCCCGAGACAGTTCTGCTCCCATTTCATTTACACTCCTCACAACTCCCCTAACCACAATTTCCACTCCACAAGGGAGGCCCAATGCTCCTTTCTAACATCCTTCAAACTCCACATAAACACTTCTATAATCATCAATCAAAATACTTCATTTTCCTCCATCTCATTCAACCACAAAGGGGGAAAGAAAATCTCAATCACAAGGAGTCATTTAAACCATAATCAAGCAATAAATGAAATCTACCAACCACATTTCCAAAACGATTAAATGAACTAATAGGAGTCATTAATGCACATTTATTTCAATCAATACAAATCAATAGTAGTAGAAAATCATCAATGCATTTCATCAAAATCATTAAAAGCTCAAAATAACCATTCATCCACTTGCCTCAAGTCCAAAGCTAAGCAAAAAGATCCTCTAAACACCCTCTCATGCACCAAATCCACAATCTCTACAAAACCCCCAAAACAAACCCTATAATGGGTTAAACAAAGAAATAGAAAGAGGGAGCTTCCAATATTGAAAATGGAGCTCCTCTAAGATCATAAGAACTCAACCCTAAGAGATTAGTGAGAACACTTACTTGTAGAATCTCCAAATGGAAAGAGTTAGCTCAAGGGGGATCTTGGAGATGGAGATTTTCTTCAACAATGGTATCAATGGAGAGCCTTGAAGGAGAGGAAGAAGAAGATCACATCCATTTCTCAAATGATGTAGGGGGGGTGGTGTTGTCATGATGGAAAAGCAAGAAGAAGAAGAAGAACAAGGAAGAACAAACCCTAGGCAAGAAAGTTGCTGGAAAAAGAGAAAAGGAAGGAGATGAGTGCTTATATAGTATTTGCAAGTGGGCTCCACCCCTTAGGAAACTTGAAAGGCTGAAAACAGTAGTTTTCGGGATCTCGGATGAAGTCGACGAAGAAGGAAGAAATGATCGTCGAAATTTCTAGTTTCCAAAAAGTATATGTTTCGCGGGTTTCGGAAATATTAAATATTTGGTCCAGATTTAGTGTAAAAAGATTGTTTTGCCCTCGATGCAATGGAAATCGGGTTTCGGGATTCGGGACGGAAACGAGATCAACATGAAAGTTGTAGAGATCGACGAAATTAATAAAACAGAATGAAAACCCAAATCCAAAGAATCTCAAAGTATCTCCCAAGTACATGCAAGGTCATAAAAAAGAGCCCCCAAAGGGCCCCACTATTCACAAAGGCACTCAAAATTCCCCAAAGCTATAACAAAGCTATTATAAACCCAATCTAAACCAAAACACACTAAACACAACTTAATCAACACTAATCGGGGTCACTCGGGTCGGGGTCTTACATCCTCCACCCCTTGGGATATTTGGTCCACCAAATGAAATACAAAACTCACCTCGGGGAGAAGATGTGGATACTTTTTCTGCACTTGGTCTCGCAATTCCCATGTCGCCTCTTCCGGCCCATGATTCTGCCAAAGCACTTTCACCCACTGAATAGTCCGTGTCCTTAATTCTTGCTCCTTTGTATCAATGATCTGTACAGGCTTCTCGACATAGGTAGCATCCTCTTTGATTTCTAACGGTTCATGTCGGAGTACATGTGAAGGATCGGGAATATACTTCTTCAACATAGACACATGAAAACATTGTGTACGCCAGATAGCTCGGGTGGTAAGGCTAATCTATAAACCACGTCACCGATCTTGCTTACAATGTCGTATGGTCCAAAGTATCTCCGGGATAACTTGCCTTTCTGCCCAAATCTCAATGTTCCCCTAGTAGGTGACACCTTCAAGAAAACCTTATCTCCTTCTTTGAACTGTAAATCTCTTCTGTGAGAATCTGCGTAACTCTTCTGTCTACTCCGGGCTACTTTCAAACGTTCTTGAATCTACTTGACCTTGTCACTGGTTTCACTCACCATGGCTGGCCCACTTAAACTACGGGTACCAACTTATTCCCAACAAACAGGTGTCCTACACCTTCTACCATACAATGCCTCAAAAGGCGCCATCCCAATGCTCGAGTGGTAGCTGTTGTTGTACGCGAACTCACACAAAGGTAGAGTCTCGTCCCATTGAGTCTTGAAGTCTAACACACAAGCACGGAGCATGTCCTCAAGAATCTGAATTGTTCTCTCCGATTGGCCATCTGTCTGAGGATGGTAAGCTGTGCTGCACTGTAGCCTCGTACCCATAGACTCATGCAAAGTCTTCCAAAACCTTGAGACGAATCTGCTGTCTCTATCAGACGTGATGGAAACTGGCTGACCATGTCTGCTGACAATCTCACTGACAAACAACTCTGCTAAAGGTAGCATGTGCATCTTCTTTCCTGTCTTCATCGGGATGAAGTGAGCTGACTTGGTGAGACGGTCTACAATGACCCAGATAGCATCATTACCTTTGCTGGTCCTCGGTAATCCCGAAATGAAATCCATGGTAATGTGCTCCCATTTCCATTTTGGAATCTCTAACGGTTGCAACAACCCTGGAGGCTTCTGGTGCTCTGCCTTAATCAACTGACACGTCATACAACGGGAGACAAACGCTGCTATCTCTCTCTTCATGTTGTTCCACCAAAATCTGCCCTTCAAGTTCTGATACATCTTCGTGCTGCCTGGATGCATAGAGTACCTTGTACTGTGAGCCTCTGTCATGATGTCATTCCTCAGTCCTTCGATGTTTGGCACACACAAACGGTCACGGTAGTACAAAACTCCATCAACAATGCGAAAATCAGGGCGATCTGCTATATGCTCTGAAATCTTGGCCAACTCTGGATCTTGCAACTGACTGTCTTTGATCTTCTGGATGAAAGAAGGCTCTGACATTGACATGTTGGCTAATACTACACCCTTCTTCAGTGGCTGAAGGTCTATACTCAACTCTTCAAACTGTTCAAAGATACAAGTGCCACTGAGATTTGCCAAGCCTACTGACTTTCTGCTCAAAGCGTCAGCAACTACATTTGCCTTTCCCGGGTGATACTTGATTGGAAAATCATAGTCCTTGATATATTCCATCCATCTTCTCTGCCTCATATTCAATTCCTTCTGAGAAAACAAGTACTGTAAGCTGCGGTGGTCTGAATGAACCTCGAATTTCTCTCCATAGAGATAATGTCTCCACATCTTCAATGCGAAAACAACCGCTGCTAACTCAAGATCATGTGTTGCATAGTTCTTCTCATGATCTTTCAACTGCCGGGATCCATAGGCTATCACTTTCCCTTCCTGCATCAACACGCATCCAAGTCCAATGTTCGAAGCATCGGTAAAGATAGTAAAACCGCAGCTTCCGGATGGTAAAGTAAGGACTGGTGTTGTGCTTAATCTCTTCTTCAACTCTTGGAAGCTATCTTCACACTTATCTGACCACACATAAGGCACATTCTTCCTTGTCAACTTCGTCAAAGGTGACGCAATTGACGAAAATCCTTGAACAAACCTCCGGTAATAGCCTGCCAATCCTAGAAAACTCCTGATTTCTGACACATTCTTCGGTCTTTCCCACTGCACTACTGCCTCAATCTTGGATGGGTCTACTGACAATCCTTCCTTGGAGATAATGTGCCCCAAAAACGCCACTTGCTCTAGCCAAAATTCACACTTATTGAGTTTGGCATACAACTGGTTTCTCTCTCAGAAGCTGCAATGCTATTCTCAAGTGCTCTTCATGCTCTCCTTTGGTCTTAGAGTACACCAAAATATCATCAATGAACACCACTATAAATTGATCTAGGTACTCTGCGAATATCTTGTTCATCAATGCCATGAACACTGCTGGTGCATTAGTCAATCCAAATGGCATTACTAGAAACTCATAGTGTCCATATCTAGTCCGGAAAGCTGTCTTCAACACATCTGACTCTCTGACTCTCAGCTGATGGTAACCGGATCTCAAATCAATCTTCGAAAAGTAAGAGGCACCTTGTAACTGATCAAACAGTTCATCTATCCTTGGCAAGGGATACTTGTTCTTGATGGTCACTTGGTTCAATCTCCGGTAATCTATGCACATTCTCATTGAACCATCTTTCTTCTTGACGAACAATACCGGAGCTCCCCATGGCGAAACACTAGGTCTTACAAAACCTTTGTCCAACAATTCTTGCAATTGTGTCTTCAATTCTCCCAATTCCGCCGGAGCCATTCTATAAGGTGCAATAGAGATCGGAGTGGTCCCCGGTAATAGCTCGATAGTGAAATCTATCTCTCTAATAGGTGGTAAACCTGGAATCTCCTCCGGAAAAACATCCGGGAATTCCCAAACAATTGGGATATCCTCCACCCCTTGGGACCGTTTATCCTCCGTGATAAACGCCAAATAGGCCTCACATCCACTTTTTAGGAGTCTATCAGCCTTCAATGCTGAGATAAACCCTGCACTAGGATTACTCCTGTCTCCTCGAAATAACACCCCTGCTGGTGTCTCTTCTAATTTGAAGGTGAGGGTCTTATGGAAACAATCCATCGTAGCATGATACCCTGCTAACCAATCCATCCCTAGGATGACATCGAAATCGTACATCTCCAATAAAATGAGATCTGCTTGTAACTCTAACTCTCCTATCATGACTGGACAACTAGGGTAAAAAGTCCTACATATAACTTCTTTACCTATGGGGGTAGCCACAGTCAATATAAAATCCAATTCTCTAGCATGCATATCAATCATCTTTGCATATTTTGGAGATATAAAGGAGTGAGTAGAGCCAGGGTCAAACAAAACCCTAGCTTGGAATCCACAAACAGGGAGTGTACCTTCCACAACATCTCCTGCTGCCTCTGCATCAGCTCTGTTGACAGCATAGACTTGCCCTCTCTGTTGTGGCCTGTTCTGAGCCTGCTGTGGCCTGCCTTGCTGTGCATTCCTATTCTGTTGTGGAGCACGCTGGTTCTGATTCTGCCCTTGCTGACGGGCTTGCTGCTGCTGCTGTGGTCTGTACTGCTGCTGTGGTGCTTGTTGCTGAAGGGGTCTAGCTTGGTTCTGCACAACCATTGCATTCTGAGGTGGTGCTGGACGCTGTGCCCCTTGCTGCTGCTGATTCTGCCTGTTTTGCCTTAGGCAGTCCCTCATCTGATGGGTCATGGAACCACATCTGAAACATGCCCCCGTGATGGTACGACACTGGGCACTCTCATGGTTCTTCCCACAATGTGTACACACTAAGGGATTCTGCACATTCTGCTCTTGCCTCTGCCTCTTGTGCTGGTGATTCCTCTGCTGGTTGTTCTGTTGTTGTTGTTGTTGTCCTTTGCCTTGAAGTCTGAGGATCTTGTGGTGGAAATTCTCAAACTTGTAAGCCCTCTTGACTGCATCTTCGAAGGTTGTAGGTGGTACAACCCCGGTAGCATCCCTCTCAATGATGGGATTCAGTCCTTCAAGGAACTTAGCTATCTTCTTCTCAACCGTATCCACTAGTTCAGGAGCATATCTTGACAATCTCTCGAATTTGGTGAGGTATTCGAGGACTGACATATTGCCTTGGACAAGCTGCTGGAACTCCACTGCCTTCTGTCTCTTGATGTGTGTGGGCACATACTTGTCTCCAAATTGCCTCTTGAAACTAGCCCATGCCACTGCATCTGCCATATGCCTGTACTCCTCTCTAACTGTCTTCCACCAAATGTCTGCTGAACCGGTGAAGAGAGATGTTGCTAGCTTGACCCGTTCTCCTCCGGTGCACTGGAAGATCTCGAAGATGTTCTCCGTGTGCTCTAGCCAATCATCTGCAGCTAGTGGGTCCTCTGATCCAAGAAATTCTTTTGGACCTCTCTTCCTAAACTTCTCAAACAGTGCATTAGGGTCATGCTCCCTCTGATTGATAACAATGGCTGGTTGGGCTTGTACTGGCTCAGGTCTCCTCTGTAAGACCTCCAACAACTGCCTCTGCATGTCTGCCAACTCCCTAGCATGGTCTTCATCCTTTTTCAACATTTGTTCTTGCAATCTAGCTTGATTCTCATTAGCCTGACGCTGTTGATCTAGCATAGCTTGCATCATCTGTTGGAATTGATTCTGCATGGTGTTCTCCGGAATGTCCTCTTGGACTGGCCCTGTGAACTCACTGTTACTAGCTGTGGGATTGCCGTTTACCGGTCGTTTACGAGGTGGCATAATGCTGCAAAACAATTTGTTAGCACAAGATAATAAATAAAGGTTCACACATTGCTCACACGATACTAACTAACGAAGAGTCTAACGAATCCTCGCCACGTCCTTAGGATTTCTAGTTTCTTTTAATTGCCTGAAACACGTCTCGCTCTGATACCAGTCTGTCGCGACCCCGGACCGGGTCCCACGCAAGCACAAGCCTGATCCGGGATCGGGACGCTAATGAAGGATAATGGATAAGATGAATGATGATCCAATCCATGTCCCCACTAGGAATTAATTGAATCAAAACGTATACGAGTCCATCAAGGATGCCACCCGTACACGCGATTTCCCACAGGTGTCCGCGGTGAGGATATCACATCAACATGAATATTTCTTTTAATGTGCGGAAGCGTGTAGCAAATTTAATTCATACATTCATGTCCAAGATAATAAGATTAAACAATACCAGTATCAAAATGAGCAATGATTAATGGCTAATTCCCAAAAGTAAGTTAAAGTTTGTAACAAAATCATTTAATTACATTTCCCCAAAAATAGAGGCCAACAAAGGCCAATATAATAAAGTATCAAGTCCCCAAAAGAATGGTTAATAACTATCCCAAAATGTTAGCAGCTCAAGCACCCGAATGTCTAAACGACATCATCGGCGTGCCACTCGACTAAACGTTGCGGTTCTTCGACCGCCTCCTCCAGCACCTCCTCGGGAAAGCCGACAACGGGACCTGAGTACCAAAACAAGGGTCAAACACGACGGTTTGGCAAATGGGTGAAAAGATATGACAACAATTTAAAATTCCTTGGAAAACATTTAAACATGTTAAAACAATAAATCTCATAAACAGGATGATCATTTATTCGAACATAAATGCAATATAAAACATATAAGGTATCCAAGGTATACGGGAAATAGCAAAATGGCAACCACACAGAGCTAAGTCCTCTATCACCGGAGTGACATGAGCATATCGGGATGTTGATCTCAGTCACCGAAGTGAGGAGATGCAACATAAATAACATATACATATAGATAATAAATACGGGACATGACCACGATAGCAAACCGGGCATCGGGAACCACAGTAGCAATCTGCGGCATCGGGACAATACCGCGGTAATAACCGGGTAGCGGGTTCCAAACTGCAGCTGGCGGGACGGGAGGGGGATTTCCAAGTCGGTGGATCAGACCGGCAAGGTTATCCAAGCTTCGTGGTGCCGACTTATAGGTCAAATATCATAAATCAAGACCTGTACAAAATTCATGTGATCAACTTATATAAACGGGCGAGACGGGATGCTCATAGGCATTAGTATCATTCAAAACGGGAAGTGCATATCGGGATTAGCGAAAATGCTACAATTGCAAATTCAGTATTTTCGGGGATAGTGAATCATAATTCAAGAGGTTCGGGACAATATCGGGATTCGAAATTCAATCAAAGTGAATAAAGGTCCCGTATGTCATATACAATAAAAATTGGTACTCCTTGAGTTTGGAGACATCTCGGGCTCTTTATACACCTTAGGATTTTCAAAACTTAAATGAAAACTTGTGATTTAATTTCTCTTTTCAAATGGGTGTTACACAATGGTTACTAGTTTTCACATCACAATAAGATTCCTAGCAAACGCCCCTTAATCGAATAAATACTTCATTTTTGCTCACAGATTAGTCCCAGGTGAACAGCGCTGATCGCTAGAGCGGGCAGGGAGTTCGCTCAATCGATGAGCTCTCTGGAATGACTTTCTTGGAGGTTCGCTCGAGCGGATAACGGGTTCGCTCGAGCGAACATGTTGGCTCAAGCGAATAAATGATTCGCTCGAACTAACAAGGTTCTGTGACGCTCTGATAAACCTTCTTGGGGAGTTCGCTGGAGCGAATAAGGGGTTCACTCGAGCGAACCTGTTGGCTCATGCGAACAATCAATTCGCTCGAACTAACGAGGTTACTGTGACGAGCCTGACACAGTTCTGGGAGGGTTCGCTCGAGTGAATAAGGGGTTTGCTCGAGCGAACTGTCTACTGGAATGGTTCGGAACCTGTTCTGGGCGCTTCGCTCGAGCGACCACCAGGTTCGCTCGAGCGAAATGCCCAGAAATAAGTCCCGAGACAGTTCTGCTCCCATTTCATTTACACTCCTCACAACTCCCCTAACCACAATTTCCACTCCACAAGGGAGGCCCAATGCTCCTTTCTAACATCCTTCAAACTCCACATAAACACTTCTATAATCATCAATCAAAATACTTCATTTTCCTCCATCTCATTCAACCACAAAGGGGAAAGAAAATCTCAATCACAAGGAGTCATTTAAACCATAATCAAGCAATAAATGAAATCTACCAACACACATTTCAAAAAACGATTAAATGAACTAATAGGAGTCATTAATGCACATTTATTTCAATCAATACAAATCAATAGTAGTAGAAAATCATCAATGCATTTCATCAAAATCATTAAAAGCTCAAAATAACCATTCATCCACTTGCCTCAAGTCCAAAGCTAAGCAAAAAGATCCTCTAAACACCCTCTCATGCACCAAATCCACAATCTCTACAAAACCCCCAAAACAAACCCTATAATGGGTTAAACAAAGAAATAGAAAGAGGGAGCTTCCAATATTGAAAATGGAGCTCCTCTAAGATGATAAGAACTCAACCCTAAGAGATTAGTGAGAACACTTACTTGTAGAATCTCCAAATGGAAAGAGTTAGCTCAAAGGGGATCTTGGAGATGGAGATTTTCTTCAACAATGGTATCAATGGAGAGCCTTGAAGGAGAGGAAGAAGAAAATCACATCCATTTCTCAAATGATGCAGGGTGGGTGGTGTTGTGATGATGGAAAAGCAAGAAGAAGAAGAAGAACAAGGAAGATCAAACCCTAGGCAAGAAAGTTGCTGGAAAAAGAGAAAAGGAAGGAGATGAGTGCTTATATAGTATTTGCAAGTGGGCTCCACCCCTTAGGAAACTTGAATGGCTAAAATAGTAGTTTTCGGGATCTTGGATGAAGTCAACGAAGAAGGAAGAAATGATCGTCGAAATTTCTAGTTTTCAAAAAGTATATGTTCCGCGGGTTTCGGGAATATCAAATATCTGGTCCAGATTTATTGTAAAAAGACTGTTTTGCCCTCGATGCAATGGAAATTGGGTTTCGGGATTCAGGACGGAAATGGGATCAACATGAAAGTTGTAGAGATCGACGAAATTAATAAAATGGAATAAAAACCAAAATCCAAAGAATCTCAATTAATCCCCCAAGTACACGCAAGGTCATAAAAAGGAGCCCCCAAAGGGCCCCACTATTCACAAAGGCACTCAAAATTCCCCAAAGCTATAACAAAGCTATTCTAAACCCAATCTAAACTAAAACACACTAAACACAACTTAATCAACACTAATCGGGGTCACTCGGGTCGGGGTCTTACAAAACCTAACTAAATCAAGATCTACTAAACACGCTTAGAACTAATATACAACTTAAATAACACTAATCGAGGTCACTCGGGTTGGAGTCTTACATCCTCCACCCCTTGGAATATTTGGTCCTTCAAATAAAATACAACTCACCTTGGGTAGTAGATGTGAATACTTCTTCTACACTTGGTCTCGTAATTCCCATGTTGCCTCTTCTGGTCCATGATTCTGCTAAGGTACCTTCACCCACTGAATAGTCTGTGTCCTCAACTCTTGTTCCATCGTATCGATGATTTGAATAGGCTTTTCGACATAGGTAGCATCTTCTGTGATTTCCAATGGTTCATGCCGGAGTACATGTGCAGGATCGGGAACGTACTTCTTCAACATTGACACATTGGAAACATTGTGTACGCCGGAAAACTTAGGTGGTAAAGCTAATCTATAAGCCACGTCACCAATTTTCCTCACAATGTCATGAGGTCTAATGTATCTCCTTGATAACTTGCCTTTTTGCCCAAATTTCATCGTTTCCCTAGTAGGTGACACCTTCAAGAAAACCTTGTCTCCTTCTTTGAACTGTAGATCCCTTTTGTGAGAATCTACATAGCTCTTCTGTCTACTTCGGGCCACTTTTAGACGTTCTTGAATCTGTTTGACTTTGTCACTGGTTTCATTCATTATGGTCGGTCCATGGAAACTGCAGGTACCAACTTCTCCCCAACAAACAGTTGTCCTACACCTTCTGCCATACAATGCCTCAAAAGGCGTCATCCCAATGCTCGAGAGTTTCATCCCATTGGGTCTTGAAGTCTAACGCACAAGCACAGAGCATATTATCAAGAGTCTGAATGATTTTCTCTGATTGACCATTTGTCTGCGGGTGGTAATCTGTACTGAACTGTAGCCTCGTACCCATAGACTCGTGCAATGTCTTTCAAAATCTCGAGACGAATCTGCTGTCTCTATCAGACGTGATGGAAACTGGCTGACCATGTCTGCTGACAATCTCATTGACAAACAACTCTACCAAAGGTAACATGTGCATCTTCTTTCCTGTCCTCATCGGGATGAAATGAGCTGACTTGGTGAGATGGTCCACAATGACCCATATAGCATCATTGCCTTTGCTGGTCCTCGGTAATCCCGAAATTAAATCTATGGTTATGTGTTCCCATTTCCTTTCCGGAATCTCTAACGGTTGTAACAATCCCGGGGGCTTCTAATGCTCTGCCTTTATCAACTGACATGTCATACACCAGGAGACAAACACTGCAATCTCTCTCTTCATATTGTTCCACCAAAATCTGCCCTTCAAGTTCTGATACATCTTCGTGCTGCCTGGATGCATAGAATACTTCGTACTATGAGCTTCTATCATGATGTCGTTCCTCAAATCTTCAATGTTTGACACACACAAACGGTCACGGTAGTATAAAACTCCATTAACAATACGAAAATTAGGACGATCTGCTATATGTTCTGAAATCTTGGCCAACTCTGGATCTTGCAACTGACTATCTTTGATCTTTTGAATGAAGGAAGGCTCTGCCACTGACATGTTTACTAATACTACACCCTTCTTTAGTGGCTTTAGATCTATTCTCAACTATTCAAATTGCTCAAAAATACAAGTGCCACTGAGATTTGCCAAGCCCACTGATTTTCTGCTCAAGGCATCAACAACTACATTTGCTTTCCCGGCTGATACTTGATTGGAAAATCATAATCTTTGATATATTTCATCCATCTTCTCTGCCTCATATTCAGTTCCTTCTGAGAAAACAGGTACTATAAGTTGTGGTGGTCTGAATGAATCTCAAATTTCTCTCCATAAAGGTAATGTCTCCACATTTTCAATGCAAACACGACCGCTACTAACTCAAGATCATGGGTGGCATAGTTTTTCTCATGGTCTTTCAATTGCTGGGATCCATAGGCTATCACTTTTCCATCTTGCATCAATACACATCCAAGTCCAACATTCGAAGCATCGGTAAAAATAGTAAAACCGCCGCTTCCGGATGGTAAAGTAAGGACTGGTGCTATGGTCAATCTCTTCTTCAGCTCTTGGAAACTATCTTCACACTTATCTGACCACACATAAGGTATATTTTTCCTTGTCAACTTCGTCAATGGTGACACAATCGACGAAAATCCTTGCATGAACCTCCGATAATAGCCTGCTAATCCTAGAAAACTTCTGATTTCTAACACATTCATCGGTCTTTCCCACTGTACTACTGCCTCAATCTTGGATGGATCTACCGACAATCCTTCCTTGGATATGATGTGTCCCAAAAATGTTACTTGCTCTAGCTAAAATTCACACTTATTGAGTTTCGCATACAACTGGTTCTCTCTTAGAAGCTGCAATGCTACTCTCAAGTGTTCTTCATGCTCTTCTTTGGTCTTGGAGTACACCAAAATGTCGTCAATGAATACCACTACAAACTGGTTTAGGTACTCTGCAAATATCTTGTTCATCAATGCCATAAATACTACCGGTGCATTAGTTAATCCAAATGGTATTACTAGAAACTCATAGTGTCCATATCTTGTCCGGAAAGCTGTTTTCAGTACATCTGATTCTCTAACTTGCACCTGATGGTAACCGGATCTGAAATCAATATTCGAAAAGTAAGAAGCACCTTGTAACTGACCAAACAGTTCATCTATCCTTGACAATGGATACTTGTTCTTGATGGTCACTTGGTTCAATCTGCGGTAATCAATGCACATTCTCATTGAACCATCTTTCTTCTTGACGAACAATGTCGGAGCTCCACATGGCGAAACACTAGGTCTTACAAAATCTTTGTCCAACAATTCTTGCAATTATGTCTTCAATTCTCCTAATTCCGCCGGAGCCATACGATATGGTGCAATGGAGATCGGAGCGGTCTCTGATAATAACTCAATAGTGAAGTCTATCTCTCTAATGGGTGGTAAACCTAGAATCTCCTCCGGAAAAACATCAAGGAATTCCCAAACAATTGAGATCTCCTCCACCCCTTGGGACCGTTTATCCTCCGTGATAAACGCTAAATAGGCCTCACATCCACTTTTCAGAAGTCTATCAGTCTTCAATGTTGAAATAAATCCGGTGTTAGGATTCTTCCTGTCTCCCAGAAACAACACCCCTACCAGTGTCTCTTCCAATTTAAAGGTGAGGGTCTTATGGAAACAATCCATTGTGGCATGGTACCCTGCTAACCAATCCATCCTTAGGATGACATCGAAATCAAACACCTCCAATATTACGAGATTTGCCGGTAACTCTATCTCTCCTATCCTGACTGAACAACTAGGGTAAAAGGTTCTACATATAACTTCTTTACCTATTGGGGTAGCCACGGTCAAAATAAAATCCAAATCTCTAGCCTGCATATCAACCATCTTTGCAAATTTTGGAGAGATAAAAGAGTGAGCAGAGCCAGGGTCAAATAAAACCTTAGCTTGAAATCTACAAACAAGAAGTGTACCTTCCACAACATCTCATGCTGCCTTTGCATCAGCCCTGTTGATTGCATAGATTTGTCCTCTCTGTTATGGCTTGTTCTGAGCCTACTATGGCCTGCCTTGCTGTGCATTTCTGTTCTACTGCTGAGGACGCTGATTCTGATTCTGTCCTTGCTAACGGGCTTGCTGCTGTTGTTGTTGGAGTCTATATTGCTGCTGTGGTGCTTGTTGCTGAAAGGGTCTTGCTTGGTTCTACACAACCACTGCATTTTGAGGTGGTGCTGAACGCTGGGCTCTCTGCTACTGCTGATTCTGTCTATTCTGTCTTGGACAGTCTCTCATTTGATGGTTCATAGAATCACATCTGAAGCATGCCCCTATGATGGTACGACATTGAGCACTCTCATGGTTCTTACCACAGTGGATACATACCACTTGGTTCTGCACATTCTGATCTTACCTCTGCCTCTTATGTTATTGGTTTCTCTACTGGTTGTTCTGCTGCTGGGGTTGCCCTTTACCTTGAAGTTTGAGGATCTTGTGGTGGAAATTCTCAAACTTATAAGCCCTCTTGACTGCCTCTTCGAAGGTTGTAGGTGGTACAACCCCCGTAGCATCCCTCTCAATGATGGGATTCAGTCCTTCGAGGAACTTTGCAATCTTCTTCTCCACTGTGTCCACTAGCTCTGGAGCATATCTTGACAATCTCTCGAATTTAGTGAGGTATTCGAGGACTGTTATATTTCCTTGGACAAGCGGCTGAAATTCTACTGCCTTCTGTCTCTTGATGTGGGTGGGTACATACTTGTCTCCAAACTGCCTCTTGAAACTTTCCTAAGTTACTGCATTTGCCATGTGCCCGTACTCGTCTCTAACTGTCTTCCACCAAATATCTGCTGAACCGGTGAAGAGAGATGTTGCAAGCTTGACTCGCTCTCATCCGGTGCATTGGAAGATCTTGAAAATATTCTCGGTATGCTCTAGCCAGTCATCTGTAGCTAATAGGTCCTCTGATCCAAGAAACTCTTTTGGGCCTCTCTTTCTGACTGTTAAAATAGTGCATTAGGATCATGTTGTCTCTAATTAATGACAATGGCAGGCTGAGGTTTAACCGGTTCGGGCCTTCTTTGCAAAACCTCTAACAATTACCTTTGCATATCTGCCAACTCTCTGGCATGATCTTCATCTTTCTTCAGCATCTGTTCTTGCAATCTGGCCTGATTCTTATTTGCCTGACGCTGTTGGTCTAACATGGCTTGCATAATTTGTTGGAATTGATTTTGCATGGTATTGTTGGGAGTATCTTCTTGGACTGGCCCTGTATGTTCACTGTTACTCGCTGTGGGATTGCCGTTTAGTGGCCTTTTGCGAGGTGACATAATGCTGTAAAATAAATGGTTAGCACAAGATAATAATAAAGGTCCACACGTTGCTCACACGATACTAACTAACGAAAATTCTAAAGAATCCTCGCCACGTCCTTCGGATTTCGAGTTTCTTTTAATTGCCTAAAACACGTCTCGCTCTACTACCAGTCTGTCGCGACCCCGGACCGGGTTAAGAGCCTAATTCGGGATCGGGACTCTTATTTGTATAATTAGTGGTAGGTAGTCCATACTATGAATTTATTGTAACCAAAACGTATACGATCGATAGAGATGTGCCACTCGTATATGCGATTTTCCGTAAGAGTCCGCGGTGAGGATATCACAACAGCATGAATATTTCTTTTAAGTGCGGAAGCCTGTAGCAAATTTTATTCATACATTCATGTCCAAGATAGTATGATTGATAACATATTTATAACCAGTATCAAAATGAGCAATGATCATTAGTATATCCCAAAACTAAGTTAAAGTTTACATCAAAGATCATTTAATTACATTTCCCAAAAAAATAGAGGCCACCAAAGGCCCATAATCAAGTATCAATTTCCCAAAAGAATGGTTAGTCACAACCCAAAATGTTACGTAACTCGGGCAACCGAATGTCTAAATGACATCATTGGCATGCCACTCTACTAGACGCAGTGGTTCTCCGACCGCCTCCTCGTGCTCCTCCTCAGGGTAACCAACAACGGGACCTGAGTACCAAAGCAATGGGTCAAACACAACGGTTTGGCAGGTGGGTGAAAAGATATAACAATAATAGAAATTACCTTGGAAAACATTTAAACCTGTTAAAAAAATAAATTTCATAAAACAAAAGAATCATTTATTCAAAACATGAAAGCAATCTAAAATAGTAAGGTATCTAAGGAAATCGAGAAACAAATAAGATGGCAACCACACGAAGCGAAACCCTCTATCATCGAAGTGACATGAGCATATCGGCATAAGTGAGGAGGTGCAACAAAAGTTACATATACATATACATAATAATATGGGACATGACCACGGTAGCGAACCGGGCATTGGGAACCACAGTAGCAATCTGCGGCATTGGGACAAGACCACGGTAATAACCGGGTAGCGGGATCCAAATTGCAGCTGGCGGGACGGGATGAGGATTTCCAAGTCGGTGGATTAAACCGGCAAGGTAATCCAAGCTTAATGGTGCCGACTCATAGGTCAAATGATAAATCAAAACATGTATAAAACATATCAAGTGCATGTACGTAAACGGACGGGACGAGATGCTCAAAGGCACAAGTATCACTTTATTCGGGCACGTATAAACGGGCTAGCAAAATGCTAAAATATAGTTTCAATACTTTCGGGAATGATAAATCATAATTCATAATTTTTGAGACAAGTATCGGGATTTAAAATTAATCAAGGTGAATAAGGGTCCCGTATGTCCATTTCAATATAAATTGGTACTCCTTGAGTTTGGAGACATACCGGGCTTTTTAAACACCTTAGAGATTTTCAAAACTTCAAATGAAAGCTTGTAATTTCGTTTCTCTATTCAAATGGGTTCAAACAATGCTCATAAGTCTTCCCATCACAATAGGGTTCCCCAACAGACCTCTCTCAATCATTTAAATATTTCATTTTTTGTTCACAGAATAGCCCTAGGTGAACAGTTATCATTGCTCGAGCGGACAAGAAGTTCGCTCGAGCGACGAGCTCTCTGGAATGGTTTTCTAGGGGAGTTCGCTCGAGCGGATAAAGGGTTCGCTCGAGCCAACATGTTGGCTTTAGCGAATAATAAGTTCGCTCGAACTAACAAGGTTCTGTGAGGGTTCTGATATGGTTTTGGGACTGGTCGCTCGAGTGAACTGTCTACTGGAATGATTTGGAACCCTTTCTGGACAGGTCGCTTGTGAAGTTCGCTCGAGCGAACTGTCCAGAAACTTGTTCCGGGTCAGTTCTGCTTATTCTATTTTTGTCC
Source organism: Camphora micrantha (assembly GCA_003546025.1). Taxonomy (NCBI): domain Eukaryota; kingdom Viridiplantae; phylum Streptophyta; class Magnoliopsida; order Laurales; family Lauraceae; genus Camphora; species Camphora micrantha. Next base: position 32,296,560 of record QPKB01000012.1, on the reverse strand, counting down.
TTCTTACAACTCCTTTGACTACATTTCTACTCCATAAAAGGAGGCTCCAAAACTCACTTCAAACATCATTCACACTCCACATCAACACTCCCATAGTAATCATATAAAACATCTTCTTCTCAATCACATTCAACCACAAAAGAGGGGAGAAAACCCAAAATCACAAGGGTTCATTTATACTACAATCAAGCAATAAATGCGAGGCTATCAACCACATTTCCAAAACAATAAATGAGTTAGCAAAACTCTTAATGAACATTTATTTCAAGTCAAGGCAAGCAATAAATATGGACATGAAAAACAAAACCAACATATTTTTCATAAAACATTTAAGTGTTCAAACTTATCATTTCATCCACTTGCCTCAAGGTCTCTAATCAAGCAAATCAAGCACTAAACCCTCTCTCCAAGCCAAGCTCCAAAGCTACACAAAAACCCCCAAAACAAACCCTAAAATGGGTCAAAACAAAGATCAAGAAGAAACAAGTTTCAATAACGGAAATGGAGCTTCTCAAAGGCTTGAAGAACACATATCTAAGAGATGGGGAGGCTTGCTTACATGAAGGTTCTCCAAATGGTCAAGACAAGATCAAAGAGGATCTTGGAAATGGAGGTTTCCTCCAAAAAATGGTATCAATGAAGAGCTCTCAAGATGGTGACGAAGATGATGACATGCATTTGTCAATTGGTGCAAGGTTTGGTAGAAATTGAGGGAAGAAGAGCAAGAGGAAGAAGGGAAAAGCCCTAGCTCTTGGTGGTTTTGTGCTGGAAAAAGGAGAAAGGAGAAGAGAAAGTCTCCTTATAAAGCAAGCGTGAGTGGGCTCGACCACTAGAAAACTTGGAAGGTTGAAATAATGGCTATCGGGGCTTCAAATGAATTCGACGAAGAAGGGAAAGTTGTTCGTTGAAATTTCTAGTTTCCAAAGAGTATGTGTTTCACGGGTTTCGGGAATATCAAACATTGGATACAGATTTAGTGTAAAAAGACTGTTTTGCCCTTGAAGCTAGGAACGTCAGGTATCAGGATTCGGGACGGAAACGGGATCACCATGAAAGTTGTAGAGATTAACGAGATAACCAAAACGGGATAAAAACACAATTCAATGGAATCTCGAGTAGTCCCCCAAGTAAACGCAAAGTCATAAAAGGAACCTCCACAGGGCCCTACTAATTACAAAGGGACTGAAAATTTTCCAAAGCTATAACAAAGCTATTCTAAACCCAACTAAATCAAGATCCACTAAACATGCTTCGAACTAATACACAACTTAAATAACACTAATCGAGATCACTCGAGTTGGGGTCTTACAACAATACTCACAATTTTGTGAGTGAACGGGTAGCACAGAGAGCATGATTAATGACACAACTTTGGAGCAGATTTGAGGTGGTGGTGGAGTATGGAGACAAGCTGATCAGCCCAGATAAATGCATAAACATCCAGCTTAATTTGCAAGGAGTCCTTATCATTGTTGACTTAATTTATTACCTTTAGAAGGATATGATGTGGTCTTAGCAACTCAGTGGCTTTGTACATTGGGACCCATTGTCTAGGATTCCTCAAAATTACATATGAAGTTTCATGTCAAGGATAGGGAGGTAACACTGCAAGGCTTATCTATCCCTGAAAATAAACTAATTAGTGGAGAGCACATGGACTAAACAGCCAGAAAAAAGAGAGGAGTTTTGTTGTAGATGTTCTCTTTGGGCACCCCACAAATGTACCAAACAAGCTCCAACATTCCAATGCAAATGAAACAAATTTTTTCAAATAATAAGGAGGTGTTTATCGAACCTAAGGGCCTTCCACCACAATGTGTGCATGATCACAAGATTCCGTTACTTCCAGGACAAGGGCTTGTTTGTGTTAGGCCATACAGATATCCCCACTATCAGAGATCTGAAATTGAAAAGATAGTGGTCGAAATGTTATCAACTGGGGTGATTCGCCCTAGTGACAGCCCATATTCGTCTTCAGTTCTCTTGGTGAAGAAACATGATGGGTCGTAGAGGATGTGTATTGATTACAGGGCTCTCAATTGAATCACAATCAAAGATAAATTTCCTATCCCTGTGATTGATGAACTCTTGGACGAATTGCATTGAGCACAAATGTCACGCCCCAGAACCGAGACCAAACAAACCACGTCCCTAATCCGAGGCCATGGCGCGACGGGTTAGAAAATATCATCCGCATCGCGTTAGTTTCCCACAGGTTTCCGCAGTAAGGATCCTAAAACCGATCCATTACAATTTAGTAATTCATAAAACAATATACAAAATGTGCGAAAGCGATGTAGCAAACACTTAGTCCGATCAATTAATTAAAATGGACAATCAACCTGTGCATCATAACGAGAAATATGTCATAGCAAGCCCATAGTTAGTTTAAGTTACTATACCAAAAGTAATTTAATTTTTACAATCCCAACATAAGATAAAAACCAGCAAAGGCTATGAAGTAAGTTCCCAAAATAAACATCTTAAATTCCCAAAATGTGATACGTCTCAACACCCAACTCGGCGTCTAAATGACATCATTGGGCTGCCACTCGGGTCCAATCGGTTCACTTGCCTCCTCATCGTGCTCCGCCTCAAAGGGAGCGGGGTCGATATCTGGCACCAAACAAAAAGTATCAGACACGACGGTCTGGTAAGCAAATAACCAGATAAAGAAGTGACAATAATTATAAAACATTATGAAACATTTATAAGATGTTTGAAAGTCTACACAGTAAATATCGATGAAATAGAGAAACCATTTCTAAATCATGAATAATTTAAGGAAACATAACAAACAGAGTAAAAATACTGGCAATCCACATTTAGCTATATTCTCTTATTACCGAGGTAACAAGAGTAAACGGAAACTGTTGCCACTACCTGTGGAACCGGAAAAACAGAACCGTTGCCACATAAAATAGGACGGAATATAGAACCGTTGCCACTACCCGTGGGACTGGAAAATAGAGCAGTTGCCACTACCCGTGGGACCAGAAAATAGAACCGTTGCTATGGCCGAAGTAGACAGAGTCCAAACTGCAGTTGGCGGATAATTTAAAGATTCCAAGCTGGGTGATCACCCAACAAGGTAACCTAAGCTTAGTGGTGTCATTCAAAACAAAAACCTGAATCGTTACAGATTAAATCCTAGTAATACATTTCAGAAATCAATAAAAGGACTACTCTTGAACAAATACTAACTAACAATTTCAAACGAAACAGATGAGTAGCCTTATCGATAATTTCAAACGTGATGAACAACTCAAATATATTTCAAATCAATTTATAGAAATCATACAATTTTTATTAACTTAGAATGAAGTCATGTGGAATGGTTCAATGGCTTACCAAGGGTTGTCTCGATATACACTTAACACCTCAATGTGATTTATAATAAAGGGTTTGGTACCACTGATGATCTCCAACATTTAAGGGTGTAAAGTGTACATCAAGACATTATAAAAATTTCTCTTTTATTCAGCTTCATTTTACAAAAATCCCTGGGAAGTCGGTCACCTGGCGCTCAGTAGGCGGTTAGCCGCTTGAGACCAGGTCGTTTAGCCGATTGTTGACCGACTGCTCGCGCTCATTCAGAACTCAAATTTCACCTTAATGATATGGTGACCGACCCTGTACGGTCACCAGTCGGTCACTAGGTCGGCTAGCCGATTGGTGACTGCCTGCTGAGCCCCAGTCAGCGAGCGGTTCTGTTAAAAACTGTTTCAGCCTCGTTTTTCCTCCAGAATACTTCTTCATTCCACACAACAATCCCTTGCAATAAAATGAGCTAAAAAGCTCCTCCATATCATCATTCAACCATTTACACCACAATTCTTTCCAATCAATTAAAACAAACTCAACATTCAAAAACAATTATAAGCATACTACAACATTGACTGATTTCTATGTATACAAACCATAGTGGAATTAAAATCTCAGCCACTAAAATACAGCCTGAAAAGGTCACATTGGGCATGAGCAAGCCTTAAAAATCCATCTGAAACTCACCATTTCCAAATCTATCAAACCATAGCTTAACAAAACATTTCAATTTCAAAAATTAAGAAGATGTAAATTTCTATAGCATGCATTTCAAAGATATTAGATTTTTTACTTGCCTGAAGTCCAGAAAAAGGGTTCCTAAATCACTCCAAGAACTCCCTCAATCTCAGCTGCTCCAATCTACACCAAAACCCCCATGAAAAACACACAAAAAACATCATATTTTGAAAAAAGAGGAAGCTCTCCAAGAGAGTCCTTGTATGCATGAAGAGAGGTAACAATAGGGTCTAAAGAACTCATAGCTAAGAGGGGGAAACCAGGCCTCACCTGTAGGTGCACAATCCAGCTAGAAATGCTTGGTGAGGAAGATTGGTTTAGCAGCAGTCCTTCAAAATAAGTTCTTTGGAAAACCAAGAAGATGAGGAAGAATGTAGTGAAATCAGATTTTTAATTTAGACAAGATTTCATGGACATGCAAGACAAGAAGAAGTGGCTGCAAGAAGAAGAAGAAACTCTCCTCAGTTGAGTTGTTGCAGGAAGAATAGATTGAGGAAGAAAACCCAATGTGGGTTTTGAGTTAAGTTCAAAAGAGTTGTGGGCCCCATTGGCCCATAAAACTTTACATGGCCGAAACTATCATTTCTGGGTCCCAAATGAGATCGACGAAGAAAACAAAGTTGATCGTCGAAATATCTAGTTTCCTAAAAGTATATTTTCTTCATGATTTTCAAAATTTAAAATTTATGCACAGATTTGGTGTGAAAAGTCATTTTTGCCATTTTTCTCGAAAGACGCGATTTCTGAATTTCAAATTCAAACAGATAAAACATGAAAGTTGTTAAGATCAATAAAACAAATTAAAAGGAGTAAGGAATTGGGATTTTTTTTGAAATCAAGAATAAATTCTCCCAAACCAACACGCGTCACACGGGCGCCCGGGCTTGTGTCAAACTAAGTCGAGAACCTCTCAAAATTCCCCAAAGCTATTCAAAAGTCTAATCTAGCTTAAAAATCAACTAATCATCCTCTAATCCTACTTAGATACTAATCATGGCTAACTAAATAATTAAATATACTAAACCTGAGTCGGGGTCTGACATCAAATTTTTTCAAAGCTGGATTTACGATGTGGCTATCATCAAATCTAGATGCATCCAAATGATGTTGAAAAGACGGCGTTCCGCACCCATCAAGGCCATTACGAATTCTTGGTCATGCCATTTGGCCTCACCAACGCGCCATCAACATTTCAAGCCCTCATGAATGAGGTATTTCAAATTATTTGAGAAAATTGGTTCTTATTTTTTTTAATGATATTTTAATTTATAGCAAGACTTGGGATGAACATGTAAGGAATTTGGGTATTATTTTTTCTATCCTTAAGTCTCACCAATTATTTGTCAAGATGGAAAAATGTCAATTTGGCCAAAGGGAAATTCAGTACGGGGCCACATTATTTCCAATACAGGTGTGGTTGTGTACCCTGACAAGATAACATCAACGGTGGACTTGCCAAAGCCCAAATCAGCAAAGGCATTACGTGGCTTCCTTGGGTTAACCGGTTATTACCGAAAATTTATTAAAGATTTCGGTAAAATAGCTGGCCCACTCACAAAGATGCTCAAGACTCCTTTTCATGGAGTCCATCGGTTGAAGACGCATTTCAAAAAATCAAGGAGGCTATGACCAGCACCCCAGTGCTAGCCCTTCCAAATCTTTTAAGACCCTTTATTGTGGAGTGTGATGCATCAGTATCGGGTATTGGAGCTGACCAATTACTTTTTTTAGTCGTGCTCTACAGGGAAAACATCTTTTCCTTTCCACATATGAGAGAGATACTCGCTCTTGTCCTTGCCCTACAGAAGTGGCGGCCTTATCTTTTGGGGAGGCGGTTTGAGGTGCAAACAGAACATCAAAGCCTCAAGCATTTGTGGGACCAAAATATTACAACCGTTGCATAACAAAGATGGCTTTACAAGCTAATGGGGTTCAACTTCATCATCAAATACAAGAGAGGCAAGGAAAATATTGTAGCCGATGCCCTTTCTTGGAGAGAAGATATGGCAGCAAATCCCGGAAATCTTTTAGCCTTTTCTCGGGCCATACCAAATTGGGTGGAAGCAATCAAAGAAGAAATCCAAACAAACCCAACTCTCCAACGTCTACTACAATTGGTCCAAGAAGGAGAAGCATGGGCCCTTGGAAAATTCAAAATGGGCTTTTAATATTTAAAGATAGAATTTACTTGGCTGATGACTCTCCTCTCATCATTGATATAATTGGGAAATTTCATAATACTGCACATGAGGGATTCATAAAATCTCTGCATCGAGTTCGAACAACATTCTATTGGAAGGGATGTGAGGGAAAATCAAGGAGTATATTCGAAATTGCAATGTTTGCCAACAAAACAAGGCTGAACACCTTACTCCTTTGGGCCTCCTTCAGCCCTTACTAATACCAAATCAGGTATGGGAGGACGTCTCCATGGACTTTATTGATGGGTTACCAACTTCGAAAGGAAAATCTACTATCTTTGTTTTGGCAGATTGGTTATCGAAATATGCCCACTTCACTGCAATATCTCATCCATATACAACCATGGGGGTTGCACAAGTTTTCTTTGATCAAATATTTGAATTACACGGAATGTCTACGTCCATTGTATGCGATCGCGACCCAACCTTTACCAACTTGTTTTGGCAGGACCTATTCCAGTTAAATGGCACTGAGTTCAATTTCAGCTCCGCATACCATCCTCAAACGGACGGCCAAAGTGAGGTGGTGAATCGGACCCTTCAAATGTATCTACGTTGCTTAACAGGTTCCCAACCTAAAAACTGGGTCAAATTGCTACCATGGGCGGAGTTTTGTTATGACACAAGCTAGCATTCAACCATTAAAATGACACCACTTGAAGTGATGTATGGGCATCCACCTCCGAGTCTTTTATCTTACATACCCGGCACCGCTAAGGTGGCCACAGTCGAACAAGAATTACTCGATAGGGAAGTGGTGATCAAGGAGTTACCGGAGAATATCAAGGAGGCCCAGGCAAGGATGAAACGTATTTATGACTCCAAGCACACCAAAAGGGAATTTTCAGTTGGTGATTGGGTTTACCTAAAGTTACAACCATATAGGTAAATGTCTGTGTCTATGAGAAAAAAATTTGAAACTCTCTCCTAAATATTATGGTCCATTCAAAATTTTGTAATGCATTGGGGCCGTCGCTTACAAGCTGGACTTGCCCAGTGGTGCTCGAATCCATCCAGTCTTCCACGTCTCTTTACTCAAGAAAAAGGTTGGACCCAATATCATCATTCAGTCTCAGCTACCTTCAATGATTGAAATGAATGGAAAGGCGATTCCCAATCCTAGAGCTGTCCTTGATCGTCGTGAATGGAAAGAAAATTCAGAAATCTTTGTCCATTGGCAAGGCCACTCCCCGGCTGAAGCAACATGGGAGAATGTTGATTTTATCAAGAATCAATTTCTAGGTTTCCATCCTTGAGGACTAGGTTGTTCTTTAAGGGGAAAGGAGTTGTTACATGCACAAGCCAAGTACAATGAGTCAAGGTTGTTAGAGTCTGTTGTAGGCCCTATTCTTGGGTTGTAGTTCCTATTATTTTGCAATTGTTGAATCTATTCCTATTCTTTCACTATTATTGAGTTTGTTGCTGAGTTTGTTCCTATTATTTGGGTAAGTACAGTAGAGATGAGTCTATATTTAATGAAGTGATTGGAGTAATAAAAAAAAGCTGATTTATTCCAACTCTATTGAGTTTAATTGGAGGATCCGGTCCCCTCGAAGTGACCCAATTTTTTCTGTATTACCTGAGTGTTCAAGATAGGGAATGAACGTGTTGGCCTGGTTGTACCAGTATTCAACTGCATGAAACAAATAGGCTCTTAATCAGTTCTACCTTGCTCCTTTCTGTAGCTTAAGACTCTGATGAGGTTTATGAAATTCTTTTTCTTCTCTTTTCTGTTTTTCTGGAGGAGAGTAATCTAGGAGAAAATTTGGGAAAATGGCAGTTGTTCCCATCCAATTTAAATTAATTTCCGTAGCTCATAAATGTGCATTCTGTATTTAGACTGCAAAAACTCTTTTTTTAATCCTGTCCAATGCCATTTACTTTGCAACCTTATTTACACTACCTTCTCTATCCTGCGGCCCCATTAATCCCCAATAAGAATGTGATACAAATAATCACAAGATCAAGGTGTTAACTTGAGATGAAAAATCATACCAAATAAGGCTATCAATTGGGTCCTTCTATATGAGTGCCCAACCTGGCCCAGCCCTTAAAATGGCCGTAAACTAAGGCTTTTCTTTTCTTAAAATGTCCGAGGTTGGGGCTTGGATAAATTTTTTCAAGGCCCACCAATTTGAGGGCTGGGTTTGTACAATACTATGCCTAGTCCGGCCTCTTATTATTCTTATGTATATATTTGTGGATTTGTTTAGTCATATATATATATATATATGGGTTTCTTTGAGCGTGATGGTTAGGTGATTCTTGCATGAATTCTTATTTGATTCTTATATTCAATTTTTATACGATTCTTATGGAATTGTCATGTAAATAGGCTATGCATGGCTATGGTTTTTGTTTTGTTTTGTTTTCTTCTATTTTTTTTTCTATCTGCCCGTCTGCATTTAATTGTAGTTTACATGGGTTGTTTTGAGCATGATTCTTGTGTGGGGATCTTCCTAATAACTAGATCATCTTAGTTTTGGTAAAAGTACCAGCTAAGTATGTCGTGACTACAGGCATCTCGGCAACGGTGCCAGCATGCTTCAATAATAAGTACTAGCTCGGTAGCAGTATCAGTTCGGTATTATACCAGCTCGGTAGGAGTACCAGCTCGGTTCGGTCGACCGAGATAAGTACTGATGGAATGGACAATCCTCGAATGTAGATAAGGAGTTACCCTTATCCCACGCATACGATCCCTGTAGGAGCAGGATCCGCGCCAGGGTATGTTTCGATGGGACAACACCCAGCTACCCCCACTGAGCTATCTGGGAAAAGTCGTCCGATGGGATCTCTGCCCCAAATCTGCACCAGGATAAGGCCATCCATTGGAACTTCCGCCCCCTATCTACCAGGGTAGGGCCAGTAGGACCCTACCTCTAAAAGCCAATTCTTGGCCTATATATACAAGGAGCAATTCCAAAGAAGGTAAGCTCATTCTCATACACACAGTCATAAAAAACTCCTTTCCTCTTGATCCTTTGTCTAGTGACTGCACTAACTTAGGCATCGGAGAGCCTTTGGCTAACAGTAGCCAGGGTCTCTGACCTTTGTTTCCTTTTCCCTTTCAGGTTTTCAGGCATCCGATCTTCCCAAACAAACTTCATAGTGATTCCATAATCCATCACATTAAGTCCGTATTATTTTAGGCACGTACAATTGGTGCCATCTGTGGGGAGATTAAACCATTTTCACAAACACTATGCCTCCGAAAACCAGAAAGGTTGCAGAACCATCAAAGCCCTTACCACCGTCGCTAGTGTCGCCTCTAGTTCCTCATCAAAGGAGATCTGGGGCAAGGTCTGATGCGGTGAGTATGGGGGAACCTGTGACTCAGACACATTCGTCCTCGAGGGGGGGTGACGGTACCTCCTCTATTGAAACCTCCCCCACAAGACAATGTAGCACTGGAGTGTTCCTGACGAGGCAAATCTCCAGTGCTAGCCAGACCTGGTCAATCCCATCGCTGGACTAACGATGATGGTCATGACAGCCTGCTCCTTGTGGATATCGTGGCCCAAAACCTTGTTATCCAAGAGCAAGACGAGTTGATTCTTCAACTTCGGCAGCAGCTTAAAGAAAACGCAAAGGCCCCGGTTTTACCCCTTAGACACAACCGAGCTCCGTCGGTCGACCAGGACTTGATGCAAGCCCTGAATAGAAGGCATGACTGAGCTCAAGATGAGGGCTTGAGCAGTAGTCACTTAAACAGCAGCTCCAAGAAGTCGCGACAGAAATTGGAGAAACTGGAGAACCGAGACGACCTCAGAGAATGGCTTAACTGTCATGTCAAGCAGACGGTCCAGCAGAACATGGAAGTAGTCGGTTTCACCTGAGACCGATTACACACCTATGACTCTGAGAAACTCGGCACATCTCCTTTCTCTCAGGAGATAAATGACTTCTCTCTCCCTAAGAAGTTCAACGTCCCGAGGTTCGTTCTATATGATGGAACCTCAGACTCGGCTGCGCATCTCTGACACTTCACCCAGCGATTTTCGGTAAGGGGTGACGATATTTACCTAAACTGTAGAGTCTTCTCTTCCAGTTTAGGAAACCTCCCCCTAAGGTGGTTCTGCACACTCCTAAAGGAATCGATTTCAGGCTGGCGACAGCTCAGAAACTCCTTTAAGGAAAAATTCCAAGTGCACAGGGTCATTTCGAAGACAGATATTAACCTAATGGCGATCAGAATGAGGCAAATTGAAAACGTTACTCAGTTCGCCAAAAGATTCTGGATCATCTATAGCCAGATTGAAGACACTACTGGCGGGCTGGCTCTCATGTGCTTCACACAGGCTCTCCTCCCAGGCAACGAGCTCCTGAAGGAACTTGTTCGGCTTTCTATGGTCACAATGAAAGCATTGATGGCCCGGGTGCAGCAGTTTGTTAAACAAGAGGAGGACAAAGCCTGAGCCCGTGAGAACTTCGGCGTTTGGCAAAAAGAGGCAGACCAGAAGGCATCTTGGAGGGAAGAGGCAGACCGAAACAAGGCTTCTACGAGTTTGGTAACGATCCCGGCTCTCCCCTTTAAAGGTAGGAAGAAGGCCAAACCAGTCGGCACCTCCTACAAGGCTGTAAATATGATTTTCAGAGAGCCCATCTACAAGGTTCTCGGCAGGATCAGGTCGCAGCCCTTTTTTCAGTGGCCGCAGCCAATGAAAGGTGATTCTTCTGTGCATACTACAAGCAGAATGGGCACAGAACCGAAGACTACATGTCCCTCAAGTCCCACCTGGAGAGGCTCGTTAAGGACGGGCACTTGAAGGACCTCATCAAAGAAGAAGCCAGAGTCAACCGAGCTCAGCACTGAGATGATGACCAAGACAATGATGAGCCGGAAGGCATAATCAATGTCATTCACCTCGCTCCCACCCCAGGAGGGACTAACCAAGCTCGTGCCGAGGCCAGGAGGTCTTCACATGGCAAACAAGTGATGACAGCCGAGCTAGGGCTTGCAGCCAAGAGAGCTCGGAAGGAGTAGCCCAAAATCTGGTTCTCAGATGAGGACCTCAACGGAGTCTAGCTCCCCCACAACGACCCGCTGATTCTCACCCTGAGGTCAAAGAACTTCAAGGTAAGACAGATTCTTATGGACCCTGGGAGTTCATCTGAAATCCTCTATTTTGACTGTTTCAAGAAGTTCGGACTAAAAGAGGAAGATTTACAGGAAGCATGCACTCCTATGGTCGGCTTCAGCTCAAAGCCAGTCTATCCAAAGGGGAAGATCTCCCTAGAAGTCCAAATCGGGGGTGCCTCCATGTTAGTTGACTTTCTTGTGGTGGATGCACCATTCCCATACAACACAATTATCGGACGAACTTGGCTACATAACAGGGAAGCAGTGCCCTCCACCCATCACCAAAAACTCAAGTTCCCATTTGAAAACAGGGATGGGCGAGTTAAAGTAATCATGATCTCGGGTGACCAGTAGATGGCCGAGCAGTGCCTGATGGCTGTGGTGCTTGGCGAAACAGAATCGTAGCAGGTGCACATGGCCGAGCTCGAGGCAGATCTCGATAGGGTTGTTAGATTGTATGGACTCAATCCATCAGATGATGTAATAAATTGATTAATTTCTTTATTTATCAATAATATCATGCTTTCCTTTCATGAGATGAATGATGTTTTACTACTTAATACACATGACCAATACATATGACATAAATGGTTCATGAGATGAACTGGGTCCCATTAGTATATTAAATGTGATATATGTGTATGGATGAAATCCACACATGAGAGATATTTGTCACAGATCTTATACTTAAACATCTTCACAACCGGTGATGAGACTGTGCATCTCATCTGATAAGGTTACAGCGCTTTGATCACTAAGAGATAGTGTGATTTGTTTCGATCATCAGAATGTAAGATTCTGGATCAGTTGGAGCCAGCTTTCTATGGAATCCCTAGTGGTCCCCACGCTAGCCCAAGTTATTGGAAAGATACTAATCCTACTAGAACTCTAAGATGAAGGAATTAGGAAGTTACTATTTCTGTTTGAAGTGAGACTTCTAATAGTGGTAATAGTAAGGTTACTATTTTGTGTGGAAGTAAGACTTCTATTTCAATTAGTACAAGAGAAGGAGGTTGCTTAATGCTATAAAATGAGTAACAAAGGGGCTGGGACGTCTACAACCTTGGAATTCACGCCCAGCCCCTTTTGTGCAAGAGTTGCACATACCTCTCTTCCTCTTCTAGTTTTCTTCTAGTTTCCTTTAGAGCTTCTAGTTGTTTTCTTTAGGAGATCCCACCCATCTTCTTTAGAGAAGAGATCTGGTACGGGTGATAGCGTGGAAGACTAAGGGGTCTTGGAGATCTAAAGTTGCTTACAAAGAAAGTAGTTTCCTTCTCCATTATAGAGCACAATCGGGCAGCAAATGTATAAGCTGCTTCTCTATCTATTGTAGATTATTTTGCATGGTGTTGCTTGTATTATTGTTGTACATGGTATATAAGTATGAGGAATTGCATCCTGGATATGGTTAATGGCCTTATGGGCGTTTAATCCCTGAGTCAAGTGGGTCAAAAGTTTTAAAATCGCATCCACGAGGCCCACCTATTTCCAACAAGGGTTAGCCGATCTCCAGATCAGAAAAGCATTGAAGATCTGACCAAGGTCAGGATCGACCGCAACGATCCCGAGAGATACTTCCTATTGGGAAGCCAGCTCCCCGAAGCTGAGAGGTCCGAGCTGCTAAACTACTTGTTACAGAACAAAGAAGTTATCGCTTGGACTCCTTACGAGATGCTCGACATCAACCCCGAAGTCATCTGCCACGAACTGAATGCTGACCCCAAGCATAAACCTGTGGTACAAAAAGCTTGTAGAACGGGGATCCCACAGGCAGAGGCCGTGATCGAGGAGGTAGAAAAACTGCTGGAGGCCGGGTCTATCAGAGCAGTCCACTACTTGAAGTGGCTCGCCAACACAGTGGTCGTAAAAAAGAAACATGGAAAGTGGAGGGTCTGTGTCGAATTCACTGACCTTAACAAAGCCTGCCCTAAGTACAACTTTCCGCTCCCTAAGATTGACCAAATGATTGATTCCACTGCCGGGCACGACAGGATGAGTTTCCTCAATGCTTACCGAGGTTATCATCAGATCTTGATGCATAGGTCTGACGAAGACAAAACCACGTTCATAACACCTAGAGGCATCTACTGTTACAGAGTGATGCCCTTTGGGTTAAAAAATGCGGGGGCAACTTACCGAGGGCTGGTAACGAAAATGTTCCAGACCCAACTTGGCAAAACAATGGAAGTCCACATTGACGACAGGGTCGTCAAGTCTAAACAGTCACAACACCACTTAGCTGACTTGAGTCAAACGTTTGACATCCTTAAGAAATTCCAGCTCAAACTAAATGCATCCAAGTGTGCGTTTGGTTTCGGCTCCGGGAAATTTCTAGGAAGCCTGGTCACAAGAAGGGGGATTGAAGCCAACCCAGATCAGATCTTGGCGATCCAAGTAATACAGAGTCCTACTGCCACGAAACAAGTCCAGAGGCTCACCGGAATGGCTGTCGCACTCAATCGTTTTATCAGCTGCGCTTCGGACAAGTGCCGACCCTTTTTCCAGCTTCTAAAGAAAGGTTTAAAATTTCAGTGGACTCCCGAGTGCGACCAAGCCCTGCAGGAACTCAAAACTTACCTAGCTTTACCACCCTTTCTATCAATACCGAAACATGGGGAGATGCTCTACCTCTACCTGGCGGTCTCGGACCATGCAGTTCGCTCGGTACTCATCAGAGAAGAAGACAAGCAACAAAAGCCTATATACTACACGAGCAAGATACTCCTTGACATCGAGACCAAGTACCTGCCACTGGAGAAACTCGCATTTGCACTCATCAGTGCTTCCCGCAAGCTCTTACTCTACTTCCAGATATACACCGTAGTGGTTGTTACAGAAAATCCACTCAAGTCCCTTTTTCGAAAGGCCGACTTCTCTGGAAGAATCTCCAAATGGGCCGTCGAGCTGGGGCAATATGATATCCAGTATTAGCCCAAAGCGGCGATCAAGGCCCATGTTCTGGCAGACTTCATCGTAGAATTCGTCTCTCCTAGTTTGGCACCGACATGGCTCGAAACCGAACTGAGGGGCAATGAGATAGTTACCAGGACCAAGCAAGAGCAATCTCGAGAGCAGTTCCTCGATTCGGAATGGAAGATCTTCGTTGATGGATCCTCAACCTCCAAGAGGGCTGGCGCTGGCATAGTCCTCAAATCTCCAGAGGGCCTTGTCATTGAGCAAGCCTCAACACTTGGCTTTAAGGCATCCAATAACGAAGCTGAGTACGAGGCGCTGATTGCGGGGCTCGGCAGCGCTAAAATCCTGGGAACACATCGATTGATGGTCTTTAGCGACTCCTATCTGGTGACAAGCCAGTTGAGCGGGGACTACCAGGCATGAGACGAAAGGATGGCAGCCTACCTGCTCGCGCAAAGCAGCTCTTCTCTCAATTCGAGAAAGTTGAAATCAAACAAATCGGCAGAGATTCCAATTCTCACGCCGACGCTCTTGCCAACCTAGCCTCTGTTGTCAAAGCTGGAAAGAGAAGGACAATCGAGGTAGAAACGTTGGAGGAACTAAGTATAGAACTTCAGCCCCCTTGACAAGTTCTCTGCATCGATCTCGGCCCAAGTTGGATGAACCCAATCATCTCCTACCTTAGGAACAACCAACTGCCCAAAGACAAGAGCGAGGCCCATAAGATCAGGCTGAAAGCAACCCAGTTTTGGCTGTCTCCAGATAGCAAGTTGTACAGGAAATCCTTCACCGGTCCCTACCTCAAATGCGTTCACCCGATCAAAGTCGAAGACTTCCTTTACGAAATTCTTGAAGGGATCTACGGAAGCCACATTGGAGGTCGGTCACTTGCGTACCGAGCCATCAGCCAGGGCTACTGGTGGCCCTACATGCAGAAGGACACCTTACTCTACGCCATAAAATGCGAAAAGTGCCAGAAGTTCTCACACTCCCTCCACCAGCCAGCGCAAGACCTTAGCCCACTCTCTAGCTCGTGGCCCTTCGCCCAATGGGGCTTGGACATTGTGGGACCACTCCACCGAGCTCCGGGAAATAAGAGGTGGCTAATAGTAGCCACCGATTATTTCACCAAATGGATTGAAGCCAAGCCACTGTCTTCCATCACCGAGAAGGACTCAAAAAACTTCGTGGGGAAAAACATAACTACAAGGTTCGAAATCCCACGAGCCCTGATCTCGGACAATGGGACCCAGTTCGACTCCAACCTCTTCAGGAACTTCTGCCAGGAACTCGGCATCAGGAACTACCACTCAACTCCAGCTTATCCTCAAAGCAACCGTCAAGCTGAGATTTCGAACAAAGTGATACTCGACGGGCTCAAGAAGAGGCTCGACCGAGCTAAGGGGAGATGGGTGGAAGAACTCCCGAGCGTCCTTTGGGTGTATAGAACTACCCCAAGGCGCTCCACTTCGGCGACACCTTTCTCATTAGCATATGGAATGGAAGCTGTGATCCCACTTGAGATCGGCCTCCCAACCTTGAGGTCGGAGCTCTTCGACCGGGGCGAAAACGAGGTGAACCTCGCCCGAGAGCTTGACCTAGCTGAGGAGCGAAGGGATGCAGCCGCCGTCCGCCTCTCCTCCTACCAACAAAGGATACAATCAAAGGGTCAGAGAGAGGAAGTTTTCGGTTGGAGAACTGGTCTTGAAGAAGACACTTCCTGGAGACAAGAAACCCAATGAAGGCAAACTGGCACCGAACTGGCTCGGACTGTTCAAAGTGATCTCGATTGCCGGACAATCAGCGTACAGGCTTGAGGACATGGATGGCAAAGAGTTACCACAGCCATGGAATGCGACACACCTCAAGAAGTACTATTTCTGAAGATCTGTATTCAATTTCCATAATTAATAAAAGCATTTTTTGCACTCAGTTCTCGCCAAGTTATAGAGCTCGGCATCTACATACCTAACTGCTACAAGGCATTAGAGAAGTCAAGGAAGACCTTAAATAGTTAAGGCCCACCAAGTCGGCCGTTTCGGTGCTCTGGATATGTCAGTCAAGGAACCAAATATTCTGTCACCAAGGTAAAATACCATGTACTCGGCCCGATTTGCTCTTGTCAGGCTCGGTTTGTGAACTAAGCTACGGACGAATTCGGTATCCGAACACAGCTCTCTTAAGTTACAAAACTTAGGGAAAAAGCGAGATCTCAGTTATTGAACCGAACTCAATTACTTAAGCAAAATCAATCTCATGAACATATAAGGAGCTCAGTTAAGGAACCGAATTCAGGCACACAGAGAAATGTTTGGAGGTAAGCATGAAAGAAAAAATTGTATTCATTCAAAAAAGAAGGTGGTACAATGTTCTCATTTACATCAGAAGGTGGTACAACCCCAAATCAAAAAGAAAAAGAAAAATACATCAAACATCGCCAGTATCGGTTGGAGGTAGAACGTCCTCCTCATTTGCAGCAGCCTCGGGAGGAACCTCAAAGGAAGAAGGGGCGGAGCTCGATTCCGACTCCGAGAACTTGGCTGGATTTTTGAAGGCAGGGTGGTCTTTGAAAACACCCGCTTCTTTCAGTGCCGCCATCCATCCAAGCTCCCATGCCTTATCCCTCACTTCAAGGACTTGAGCATCATAGGAAGTCGTAGCCATCGCCACCCCGTCAGAGAAGGCTTTACCGGTCTTCGACTGGAGTCTGGTTTCGAATTCATCTCTTTGCTTCGCCAGCTCGGTAGACCTCTTCCTTTCCACCTCGGTCTCGGCCTTCGAGGCATCACGCTCAGCCACAAGACCTCGGATCCTCTCCTCCTGCTCCTCAGCCTTTCGGCTGCTCACGCCCAAGGCCACCTTGAGGTCCTTCTTCTCTTCCACCATCCTCAGGAGCTTGACATTGCGTTGATGGAATCTTTCCACCAATAAGTGGCTTTTCTTTAATATCTGCACGAGAAACAGGCGTCAGAAAGCAAGAACCGAGATCAATTACTTGGTAAAATATGTGGAAAGCTATAAAACTCCCCGAGATGGGTGACTGCATCGACGACACCAGCAATGTCCCGTCGTCTGCCTCCCTGTGCCTCGCCATGTCTCGCGGCAGGGCGCAAGCCTGGCTGAGCGTAGTGATGACCTGAGGATTCCCTTGGACGCGATCTTCCACTGATAACGGCCTACCGGGCTTAAGAAGAAGGCTCAGTCTCTGTCGCGACCCCGGATCGGGTCCCACCCAAGCACAAGCCTAATTCGGGATCGGGACACTAATGATTATGAATGAATGGATAAGATGAATGATGATACAATTTATATCAACACTATGAATTAATTTAATCAAAACATATACGAGTCCATCAAGGATACCATTCGTACACGCGATTTCCCACAGGTGTCCGCAGTGAGGTAATCACATCAACATGAATATTTCTTTTTATGTGCGGAAGCGTGTAACAAATCTAATTCATACATTCATGTCCAATATAATAAAATTAACATATATTTAATACCAGTATCAAAATGAGCAATGATCAATGGCTAATTCCCCAAAAGTAAGTTAAAGTTTATAACAAAATCATTTAATTACAACTCCCCAAAAATAGAGGCCAACAAAGGCCAATATAACAAAGTATCAAGTTCCCAAAGAAAATGGTTAGTAACTATCCCAAAATGTTACGCAGCTCAAGCATCCGGATGTCTAAACGACATCATCGGCGTGCCACTCAACTAGGCGTTAGGGTTCTCCGACCGCCTCCTCAAGCTCCTCCTCGGAAAAGCCGACAACGGGACCTGAATACCAAAACAAGGGTCAAACACGACGGTTTGGCAAATGGTGAAAAGATAAACAACAATTAAATTTACCTTGGAAAACATTTAAACTTGTTAAAACAATAAATATCATAAAATGGAATGATCATTTATTTGAAACATAAATGCAATAGAAAACATGTAAGGTATCCAAGGAATACGGGAAACAACAAGATGACAACCACACGGAGCTAAGTCCTCTATTACTGAAGTGACATGAGCATATCGGGATGTTAATCTCGGTCACCGAAGTGAGGAGATGCAACATAAGTAACATATACATATATATAAATATGGGACATGACCACGGTAGCGAGCCGAGCATCGGGAACCACAGTAGCAATCTGTGGTATCGGGACAATACCACGGTAATAACAGGGTAGCGGGATCCGAACTGCAGCTGGCGGGACGGGATGGGGGATTTCCAAGTCGGTGGATCAGACCAGCAAGGTTATTCAAGCTTAGTGGTGCCGACTCATAGGTCAAATATCATAAATCGAGACATGTACAAGTTCATATGATGCACTTATATAAATGGGCAGGACGGGATGCTCAAGGGCACAAATATCATTTTAAACGGGAAGTGCATATCGGGATTAACAAAACACTACAATTGCAAATTCAGTATTTTCAGGGATGGTAAATCATAATTCAAGAGGTTCGGAACAAATATCAGGATTAGAAATTCAATCAAAGTAAATAATGGTCCCGTATGTCATATACAATAAAAATTGGTACTCCTTGAGTTTGGAGACATTCCGGGCTCTTTATACACCTTAGGATTCTTAAAACTTAAATGAAAACTTGTGATTTGACTTCTCTTTTCAAATGAGTACTACACAATGGTTACTAGTTTTCCCATCACAATAGGGTTCCCAACAAACGCCTCTCAATCAAATAAACACTTAATTTTTTTTGCTCATAGATTAATCCCAGGTGAACAGTGCTAATCGGTCGAGCGGACAGGAAGTTCGCTCGAGCGATGAGCTCTCTGGAATGGCTTTCTGGGAGGTTCGCTCGAGCGGATAACGGGTTCGCTCGAGCGAACATGTTGGCTCGATCGAATAAATGGTTCGCTCAAACTAACAAGGTTCTGTGACACTCTGATAAACTTTCTGGGAGAGTTCGCTCGAGCGAACTTGTTGGCTCAAGCGAACAAATGGTTTGCTCGAACTAACGAGGTTCTGTAATGAGCCCGATACAATTCTGGGAGGGGTCGCTCGAGCGAATAAGGGGTTCGCTCGAGCGAACTGTCTAATGGAATGGATCGGAACCTGTTCTGGACACTTCGCTCGAGCGACCACCAAGTTCGCTCGAGCGAACTATCCAGAAATGGGTTCCGGGACAGTTCTGCTCCCATTTCCTTTCCACTTCTTACAACTTCCTTAGCCACAATTTCACTCCACATGGGAGGCTCCAATTTCTCCTTCTAACATCCTTCAAACTTCACATCAACACTCCCCTCATTATCAATCAAACATCTTCTTCTCCTCCATCACATTCAACCATAAAGAACAAGAGAAACCCATATCATAGGAGTTCATTTAAACTACCTTTAAGCAATAAATGCAAACTACCAACCACAATTCCAAAACCTTTTAATGAGCTAATAAGAGTCATTAATGCACATTTAATTCAATCAATACAAATCAATAGTAATACGAAATCATCAATGCATTTTATCAAAATTATTAAAAACTCAAAATCATCATTCATCCACTTGCATCAAATCCAAGCTAAGCAAAAAGGCTTTCTAATCACCCTCTTAAGCTCAAAATCCACAATTCCTACAAAACCCCCAAAGCAAACCCTAAAATGGGTTAAACAAAGAAGTAGAAAGAGGGAGCTCCCAATATTGAAAATGGAGCTCCTCAAGGGCAAGAAGAGTGCATATCTAAGAGATTAGGAATAAAACTTACTTGTAGAATCTCCAAATGGAGAGAGTTAGCTCAAAGGGGATCTTGGAGATGGAGATTTTCTTCAACAGTGGTATCAATGGAGAGCCTTGAAGGAGAGGAAGAGGAAGATCACATCTATTTCTCAAATGATGCAAGGTGGGTGTTGATTAGAGATGGAAAAAGCAAGGAGAAGAAGAATAACAAAGAGAAAAACCCTAGGCTAGAGAGAGTTGCTGGAAAAAGAAGAAAGGAGGGAGATGAGTGTTTATATAGCATTTGCAAGTGGGCTCCACCCCTTAGGGAAACTTGGAAAGCTGAAATAGTAGTTTTCGGTACCTCGGATGAAATCGACGAAGAAGGAAGAAATGATCGTCGAAATTTCTAGTTTCCAAAAGGTATATGTTTCGCGGGTTCCGAAAATATCAATTATCTGGTCCAGATTTAGTGTAAAAAGACTGTTTTGCCCTCGATGCAACGGAAATCGGGTTTCGGGATTCAGGACGGGAACGGGATCAACATAAAAGTTGTAGAGATTGATGAGATTAATAAAACGGGACAAAAACACGAATCAAAGGAATCTCAATTAATCCCCCAAGTACACGCAAAGTCATAAAAAGGAACCCCCAAATGGCCCCACTAAGCACAAAGGCACTCAAAATTCCCTAGACCTATATCAAAGCTATTCTAAACCCAATCTAAACCAAAACACACTAAACACACTTAGCACTAACACGCAACTTAATCAACACGAATCGAGGCCACTCGAGTCGGGGTCTTACAGTCTCCAAGGAATAAGCACGGGAGATTGGGGAGCCATGAGGGGACCAGGGTCCTGCTCAATTGGTCCCGCTATTCTGGGCCTCTATTCCACCCGGGTCCCCTCCTACATGATTTCGGCAGGATCCTACCGAGTTTCCAAACTTGCAGAAGGGACAGGGGTAGACGTGGGAGCGGGGGCATCAACAGTCCTGGAGGTTGACCCGGTTGCATGTCTTTGTTCTCCTCTGGGCTAGGGGAAGGTCTCGAAGAAGAAGATGAGGAGCTTGAAGAATGAACCACTTGGCGCGGTCTTCTCGGCCTTGTGGAGCTCTCGGGTCCTACTACTGCACTGGTTCCGGCAAACCCAGTAGCCTCCAACTCGACCCAGAGACGGTGGCCTCGGCACCTGAAGCGATTTGGTGCTCGGCGACGATCGGACTCTCCTCCGATTCCGCACTTTCCCTTTCTGCTTCAGTTTCTTCGGTCCTCCTCTTGATAAAGGATCGGTATCCGGGCTCGTAGTTCAGAAGGGACCAGGCAGCTCAGTTCGAATGACCCTGGTAGCGGTACAGTGTCCTGAGCCAATCCTCGTTCCTTACCTAGCCAGCTCGCTGGGCTTCCTTTCTTCTCTCACGAATGTCTGAACGACAAACAAAAAGAGCATCAACTCGATTAGAACATGAGAAAGGAAATTACAAAAGAAATTGAAAGGAACTGGTATTTACTCGGAGGAGTCCTGAAGTGACACGGAACCCTATATGACCTTTGCACATCGGTCTCAGCCTCCCCAAATTCCCTGTTGCTCGAGACCAAAATGCGATCATCCCTGGCATATTTACTGTTGTCTTCCAAGTCAAAAATAAAACTTCTCCGCTTCGGCTTAGTTCGGAGGTAATAATTGTGATCACCCGGAGACTTGGCGAGATCGTAGACATCCTTGATGTCGTGAACACCGAGGTTAATGCCGAGGATTCTATTCAGCTTGGCGACACCCATTATGATCTTGAAGCCATTAGGCATCAACTGGCAGGGGGACAAATGCCACTTCTGAAGGCACCCCTAAAAAGGGGATGAAGGGGGAATCAAACCCCGCCTTCGATCATGGTGGCCAGCAGGAACGACATCCAGCCGTCATAAAAAGTACGACCGGCGAAGAGATCCTCAGGGTTGCCTAACCTTATCTGGACACTGTTGGGTATTCTATACTTGGCCCCAAACTCGGCCGTGGCCTGTGGGGTTTCCAGCCAGTGCCTGAATATGCCCATCCCTAGGGCAGGAGAAACTAGAAGAAGGAAATGGAAACAAAAAGGGGAGCAGGAAGCCCTAGAAGAAAGAAAACTTACGAAATCAAAAACGAAGAAGACCAGACTCGGATTTCAAACTTGGGAGACCCTTCTCTGCTAAAACTCCCTCTTCTTCTCTGGTATGCAAATAGAAGAATGACTGAGAGGCGCCTCTATTTATAATAGAAAAGGCGCCCCTTTTGAAATTTGAAGGCACACATACGAAGCATCACCTCGAGGATTGAGCACGTCTCTTCGAAATGATGAGACAACCCACCAGGCGGTGTGTAAGACCCCGACCCGAGTGATCTCGATTAGTGCCTAGTTAGTTATTGTTAGTCGTGTTTTGTTTTGTGGATTTTGGTTTGGTTTAGTTTAGAATAGCTTTGTAATAGCTTTGGGGATTTTGAGTGCCTTTGGTATTAGTGGGGCCCTTTGGGGGTTCCTTGTTTATGGCTTTTTGTGTACTTGAGGTTTTATATTGGTTTTCTTGATTTGTATTTCATCCCGTTTTGTTTATCTCGTTATTACTTTCAACTTTCATGTTGATCCCGTTTCCGTTCGAAACCCTGAAACTTGACTTTTCTAGCTTCAAGGGCATAACAGTACTTTTACACTAAATCTGTACCAAATTAGTGTTAATCCCGAAACCCGCGAAACATAAACTTTTTAGAAACTAGATATTTCGACGATCATTTCTTCCTTCTTCGTCGATTTCATCCGGAGCCCCGAAAACCACTATTTCAGCCCAACTAGATTACTTGAAGGTGGAGCCCACTTGTGTAGCTTATAAAAGAGAGCTCTTTCCCCCATTTTCTCTTTTCCAGCAACTTTTACTTGAACCTAGGGTTTTGGTGCACTTTCTCTTCTTCTTGCTTCTCCATCATCAAGCATCACCCAAACTTGCACCATCATCTCAAAAGATTACATGATCTTCTTCTCCACTTCAAGGGCTCTCCATTGACACCATTTTTGAAGGAATCCCATCTCTCCAAGACCTTCTTCTAGCTTGCTTCACTCATTTGGGGAACCTATTGGTAAGATCTCTTCCTAATCTTCTAGATTAGTCTTCCTTTGGTCTTAGAGAAGCTACATTTTCAATATTGAAAGCTCTCTCCTCTTCTTCATTGTTTTGACCCATTTTAGGGTTTGTTTTAGGGGTTTTTGGTAGAGCTTGTATCCTTGTCTTGCAAGAGTGCTAAGAGCTTGTTTTTCATTGATTGAAGACTTAAGGCAAGTGGATGTTTTGATATTTTTACATTTGAATGAGTTTGGATGAAATGCATTTATGTTTTTACCTAATGTTTTGAGGTATTAATGACTTGTTAGATTTGAAATAAATGTATATTTGTAAGTCTTGAAAGCTTGTTTTAATCATATATGAGATTGCTAATCAGGTTTGGAAAGATAGTAGAAAAGATAGGAAAAATGGGAAAGACCCCTGAACTGCTGTAACAGAACCTGGGTTCTGTTACGCCGTTCACGCGGTCGACCGGCCTAGGGCGCGGTCGACCGGCGACACAGAGGCCAGGCTCTCTGGAGCCTGACCAAAACACTATTCACCTATTTATTTTACAACTCACGGTCGACCTGGCCCATGGGCGGTCGACCGAGCCACTGTGTACGCGGTCGACCGGCCATGGGCCAGGTCGACCGGCCCAACTGGAAACCCTGCAGAGAAAAATGGACTTTTACCCTATGTTTAGGTGGACTGTAAATGGAACTTAGTGACCCTTTTGTGGACCCTTTGGACTTCTTTTGAGGATGGTTGAACCGACATTTCCTCACGGTTAATCCGGTTGTATCGGTACTTAACCTAGTTCAATCTTGAACGGTACGGAACGACGGGTATCCTTTCTTTTATCTAAACGCGAAATTGGTTTGTTTGGATATCGCGAATCCGTTTTCCTTTCGATGAATGAGCAGGTTGTACGGTACTACTAGATTAACGTCGTGCTTAGGTTCCCTTCTCATTTAGGTTTTGTTTAATTAAAACTCGATTAGGGTTTGAATCCCTAAGGTGCATAAAGAGCCCGGAATGTCTCTAAACTCAAGGAGTACCAAGTGATCATCACAATAGACATACGGGGTCCTTACTCACTTGATTTATATCAAATCCCGATACTTGTCCCGAATTTCAAGAAATGTGACTTATCATTCCCGAAAACATTGAATTTGAAACTAAAGCTTTTGCTAGCCCCGACATGCACTTCCCGTTTGAAAATGAAATTAGTGCTTTTGAGCACCCCGTCCCGCCCGTTTATTAAAGTGCATTACATATGATTTGTACATGACTTGTTTTACACGTTTTGACCTATGAGTCGGCACCACTAAGCTTGGCTTTCCTTGCCGGTTTGATCGACCGACTTGGAGACCCTTTCCCGTCCCGCCAGCTGCAGTCTTGGATCCCGCTACCCGGTTATTACCGTGGTCTTGTCCCGATACCCGGTTCGCTACCGTGGTCTCGTCCCGTATTGTATTATATTATGTATATGTTACTTATGTTGCATCTCCTCACTTCGGTGACTGAGACAACATCCCGATATACTCATGTCACTTCGGTGATAGAGGACTTAGCTATGTGTGGTTGCCATCTTGTCTGTTTCCCGTTTCCTTGGATACCTTACATGTCTTATATTGCATATGTATTTGATCAAATGTTTCTCTTGTTTTATGAAATTAATGCTTGACAGGTTTAAATGATTTTCAAGGTATTTTCTATATTGTTATGTCTTTGCACCCGTTTGCCAAACCGTCGTGTTTGACCCTTGTTTTTGGTACTCAGGTCCCGTTGTTGGTCTCCCCGAGGAGGAGCTCGAGGTTGCGGTTGGCGAACCGCAACGACTAGTTGAGTGGCACGCCGATGATGTCGTCTAGACATTCGGGTGCTTGAGTTGCGTAACACATTTTGGGTTGTGTCTAACCATTCTTTTGGGAACTTGTCACTTTATTCATATTGGCCTTTGTTGGCCTCTATTTTTGGGATCAATGTAATTAAACTACTTTGTTGTAAACCTTAACTTTATTTTGGGGTTATAGCTTTAATGATCATTGCTCATTTTGATACTAGTATGAGACTTGCTTTATTCTTGTATCTTGGACATGAATGTATGAAATGTAGATTTGCTACACGCTTCTTCACATAAGAGAAATATTCATGTTGATGTGTTATCCTCACCGCGGACACCTGTGGGAAATCGCGTGTATGAGTGGCATCCTTCGTGATGGACTCGTATACGTTTTGGAGTTGGATTTAATTTATGCACAATCATACATCATCATATTATTATTATAACAAAGAAGTCCCGATCCCGGATTAGGCCGCCTTGTCCAAGGGGCCCAGTCCGGGGTCGCGACACGGTGACATGTGGAGCCGTCAGCCGGTTTTTCCACACCAGCCAACGTGCACCATTTATTACCTCGGGCAGGTGAAGCGGCGTAATAATAAACATCAAATGTCAGCAACCAAGACACATCTCGGCAACAGTGCCAGTGCGGACATCTATACACCGTACCAGGATCGTGCTAGCTTTGGTAAAAGTACCAGCTAGGCATATCTTGGTCTCGGCAATAGTCCCAGTTCGGATATTTCTTCTTCACAACGCTTAGTTTCCCACCTCAAAGAGTTAGATAACTTTAAGAAGTCAGAAGCTAGGGGGCAATTATGTGGGGATCTTCCTAATAACTAGATCATCTTAGTTTTGGTAAAAGTACTAGCTAAGTATGTCTTGACTACAGGCATCTCAGCAACAGTGTTAGCATGCTTCCACAATAAGTACCAGCTCGGTAGGAGTACCAGCTCGGTTCGGTCGACCGAGATAAGTATTGACGGATTGGACAATCCTTGAATGTAGATAAGGAGTTGCCCTTATCCCATGCATACAATCCCTGTAGGAGCAGGATCCGCGCCAGGGTATGTTTCGATGGGACAACACCCAGCTACCCCCATTGAGCTGTCTGGGAAAAGTCGTCTGATGGGATCTCTGCCCCAAATCTGCACCAAGGTAAGGCCATCCGTTGGAACTTCCGCCCCCTAGCTACCACGGTAGACCCTACCTATAAAATCCAATTCTTGGCTTATATATATAAGGAGCAATTCCAAAGAAGGTAAGCTCATTCTCCTACACACAGTCATACAAAACTCCTCTCCTCTTGATCCTTTGTCTAGTGACTGCACTAACTCAGGCATCGGAGAGCCTTTGGCTAACAGTAGTCAGGGTCTCTGACCTTTGTTTCCTTTTCCCTTTCAGGTTTTCAGGCATCCGATCTTCTCAAACAAACTTCATAGTGATTCCATAATCCATCATCTTAAGTCCGTATTATTTTAGACACGTACAATTCTTATGTGAGCTTTTAATACTAGGGTAATGTCTAGTAGCCATGGTTTTGTTTTCTTGATGTTTTTTTTCCAAGTTGCCCATCTACATATAATTGTTGTACATGTGGGTTTGTTTGATAATGATTCTTATATGAGCTTTTAATACTTGGGTAATGTTTCGTCTTAAATTCAAGGATCAACTCCCTAATAGCACACCTCTTTTATGGGTCAGAACTTGATAAATAATGTGATACAAGATCTCAATGACTGTTGTCATGGCCCCGAACCCGATTAGTGATTAAACTGGATCCAGGGTGTGGGATTTAGGGCTAATTAAAAATTTTTGCCCTTAATGCCCAAGGATTGAAGTCCACTATAAGGGTTGTGTAGTTAAGCCTCATTAACAAATTAATAAATGGGACTTGTCCAGTAAACACAAAATTAAACCTATAAGAATATCAAAGCAAGTATGGATTTCATTATATATATGTTCAAGTTTCAAAAGATAAACGTATAAAGTTTATAAACATCAGGACCATCCCAAAAACCTAGGTCCTGGTACAAAAGATATACAGTACTAGAATAGACAAGTCCACAAGATCTAAACCCAAAAGCTGAAAGGAGGTGGCAGGACAAAAGATATCATCATGTAACGCACACTAGTGCTGGGAGTGATGACGCTAAGCTACGTCATCGGCACCCCACTCTCGTACCTCATCCTCCTCCCTAGGTTGAGGATCCTCTGGGATTGCCTCGGCATCCGGGTCAGTGTAATAGTAGTAGGTGTCCTCTGCACACCATGGAATAAAGGATCAACAACATGTTGGTAAGAAGATAAGCAATATACATTATTCATAACATGTTTCAAAAGAGAATAAGAAAAGTACATGATTATAAGATAGCAAGGTACAAGCTAAGCATAAAGCATGAATAATACAAGAATCAAGTAACAAGATAAATTCTAGCAAGGTAAACAAGAATAACCATTCATGAAATGCAATGTTAAGCAAGAGGAGACTCCGTCGATGTCCTAACCATCTCACGGGGGTATAAATGACATCCCAGCCGACTACGAATACCCATAGTCCCAGTCTAGGGGGATCCTAGCTCCCGGTCCTAGGAATAACAGCACGGTCCTAGCCCGCTCCCAGCTATTCAAGCCATGGATGCCGTCCAAAGCCGACTGCCCACCCTAGTGTCCGGTATCCAGCCCACTCTATAATCATCAATCTGTTGCTGGTCATGAATGTAAGAAGATAATGATGGTTTGTATACGACACAAGTTCCAAGACAAATACACGTGGATAGGTTCCCAAGTATAAGATAACAAGTTGAGGGCTACTCCAAGTCAAGCCAAGATACAAGTCAAATTCCAAGTTTCATGAGTAGACCTCTTTCAAGTCTATCCACACGTGTTCATCAATACAAGACAAAGGTACCTAAGAATATACTCTAAGTCCAGCCAAATCCTAATTCTACAAGTTAAGTTACAAGTTATACAAGTATTCAAGATAGAGTGTACAAGGTACGATAAGCTACGGATACAAGATTCGCTAGTCAAGAGTGAAGAACAAGCCAATCTTAGGTCAAGAGTTGTCCACCGTGTGCCGAACGTCTCCCAATGGAGTACGTACGTAGAATGAGTCAATGGCGTCCTAGTTTGGCGGGCCCATGGTGTACGAAAATTGTTGGGCACCAATTAACTCGATTCCACACGCATTCGGCCAAGTTACGTCAATATATGGAAAATCCCGGACAACCAACGAAGCACACCAAGCCAAACGTGCTTTATTTCATTTTCCTTAATTGGTCATACAAGGGTAGGGTCAATAGGTTCCAACCTAGGGTCCAAACTAGGTTTACAATCCTTTTCCAAAAGAGATAAGGGCTTGGTTCATTGATCCAATACCCATTTCCTTTCCCAATATCTTATCATTAAGATTAGTAAACCATTGGATTTTATGTCTCGAGGGCTTTTTGACGATATGTAGAACTCCAAATTCCGACGAACGGGTCAAAAGATATGGCCTCCGAAAGATGGCCAATTTAAATTCCCCCTGCAGGTTCCCGGCGTCCGAACGCCAGAAACCCCGGCGTCTGGATGCCCGAAAGTAGTATGGGTGTCTTGCGCTTCAGTCTTGAGGCGTCCAGACACCAGAACCCCAACGTCTGGAGGTAGAAACCTCTCGGGATCCTCTATTTTGCTGAATTTCTGTTCTCATTCCTTACAAACCATTTCCCACCAATTTCAAGCCTTTTCAAAGGTTGTAACCTGCACAAAATTGTGCCACCATGCTCTCCTCCAAACACAATCCATTCATTTTCGAACCAACCCATTTCAAGTCCATTAACCAAATTACCTAATTAATAAGTGAAGTCCAACATAAACATAGACAAGCTTGGAATTTAAGATTTTCTAGACAATTACATCATCAAGAATGAAAGTAAACACATGCTTGGACAACACATATAGCTGATGTACTTGCCTTCACCAAAGAGAGTGAAAGAGATGGAAATTGAGAGAGAAATGGCGGAGGAGAGCTCTCCACACACACACTAGCCAAACCAACACTCCAAGGTCTCTCTCCTACACTCAAAGATCACCAGGGAAGAAGAAGAAGAGTCCATCAACATGCAAGACATTAACAACAAGGAGGGAGAAAATTAGAGAGGAAGGAGTTGAGGAAAACTTACCAAACTTGGATCAAAACGTAGGGGAAGAAGAGAGGAAGATGATGATGGGCTTGGATTTTCAATGCTTGGCTTCTAGACCCACATGCAAAAGGAAGAAGAGTGAAGAAGTGAAGCTCTCCTAGCAACATGCACTTTGAAATGAAGGAGGAAGACAACGGATGAATAGTTGCTGGGATGGGTTGAGTTGATATAAAATGTAGGTGGAGGAGAAAAAGACCAAAATGTACATTTGAGTGAACTAAGGGAAATGTGGTTATTTGAGGGACTTCGAGGCGTTGAATCACGACGGGTCAAGAACGGAAAATGACAAGCACGACGAGATCTTTTCAATCAACCCAAATTTGGCAAAAACGGAATTTTTTGGAATTCCCAATTTTCCTATTAATCACAACCAACCCTCTATTAAGTCTAATAGCACTCTGAATCAAACGAAACTTCGCATACTGCTTTCTAATGATAAAAGAAACTCGCTTAGCCACTAAACCCGTCTAATTAGCTAGAGTCATAATTAATTAGGCTAATCTCTATTATTAGGAAATTAAACACCCTATTAAGGTCAGAGACCTTACATCCCTTCCCTCTAAAAAACATTTGGTCCTCCAAATGCCTAAACATACCACCTCAGGAAGAAAAAGAGGATAGGCTTTCCTGATTTGGTCCCTAAGCTCCCACATAGCCTCCTCTGGACGGTGGTGCTCCCACTGAACTTTGACCCACATAATGGTCTTCGTCCTCAGAACTATCTCCTTGATGTCTATAATCCGCAATGGCTGCTCCACGTAAGATGCGTCGGACTGAATATGCAGTGGCTCGTGTGGCAACACGTGGGTGGGATTTGGAATGTACTTGCGCAACATCGACACGTGAAACACGTTATGTACACCTGATAACTCTGGTGGTAAGGCAAGACGATACGCAACGTCACCAATCCGTGAACGAATCTCAAACGATCCCACATATCTCTTGGAAAGCTTCATTTTCTGGTCGAATCTGACTACACCACGCATTGAAGAAACCTTGAGAAACAACTTATCGCCAACCTAAAACTCTAGTGGTCTCCGTCTCTTATCTGCATAGCTCTTCTGACGGTCGTGAGATTCCTTCAAATGCATCTGTACAACCTTGACTTTCTCGTTGAAATCACCAACTACTAATGGTCCTTGGAAACTTCGCACTCCTACCTCTTCCCAACACACCGGAGTCCTACACCTACGTCCATATAGTGCCTCGAACAGTGCTATGCCAATGCTAGAATGATAATTGTTGTTGTAGGAGAACTCACAGAGGAGCAAACTCTCATCCCAATCTTTCTTGAAATCCAACACACATGCCTGAAGCATATCTTCTAGAGTTTGAATAGTGCGCTCTGACTGTCCATCCGTTTGAGGGTGGTAAGCTGTGCTGAATCTCAATTGTGGGCCCATGGATGACTGAAGTGTAGTCCAAAACCGAGATACAAACTTGGTGTCTTGATCGAAAACTATAGATTTAGGCACTCCATGTAATCTGACAATCTCATCATTGTATAACTTGGCCATCTTATCCATAAACAGACCGGTCTTGAATGGTATGAAATGGGCTGACTTGGTCAATTGGTCCACGATCACCCATATAGCATCATTCCCTTTCCTGGTATTTGGCAATCCTAATACAAAATCCATAGTGATGTGCTCCCATTTCCATTGGGGAGTATCTAACTGATGAAGTAAACTAGGAGGCTTCTTGTGTTCGGTCTTTATCACCTGACATGTGTAACACTTGGAAGCGAATTTTGCAATCTCTTTCTTCATACTCATCCACCAATAGTGGTCCTTCAAATTTTGGTACATCTTAGTGCTGCTCGGATGAATAGAATATCTCATATGGTGTGCATCTTGAAAGTATGGGATCCTTACCCTGGGGGGGGGGGGGGGGGGGGGGGGGGGGGGGTTGGTGAATAGGGTGAGCTACACTTCAGTGACCATTAATGATCAATTTTAACTTCTTCAATTCAACTAGTCACTTAGTGATGATTATGAAACTAAATGCGGAAGATAACAAAGATGATCATCATAACTCATCCACCATTACACAGAGATTTATAGTGGTTCGGCCTCAATGCCTGCATCCACTACCGGCTTGTGATCCAACACCCCACCGGATTTTCACTATCTATGCTTTTCAATAGGCTAAGCAATAACCTTTACACAATGCTTTTCTTAGGCTTAGCAATAACCTATACACTATGCTTTTCTAAGCTAAGCAATAACCTCTTGGGTTTTCAGGTTCACCCCTAACCTTTACACTTATGCTTTTCTAAGGCTACGCAATAACCTTACAAGAATTTGATTTCTCAAGAAAATGTCTATACAAATACATGACGAGATACAATTAAAATTTAAATACAATGCCTCTTAATTAGGCTGATATAAAGGTGTAAATCAAACTCCCACAACACTCTATGAAATGCAAAGATGAAAGTTCAAAGTGTTTGAGTGTAAAACTTCAATCAAGGCTAAAAAGAAAGCTCAAATGATGTATGCTTAAAGCATTTCAAAGTTTGAAGTACAGAGATAGATAGATTGAAGTTGTATTGCAAATCACATGTTCTTTTCAAAAGACAACTTGTAAACATTTCATTAGTCAAGTAATGCAAGTTGTATGAAAATTTAAATCTTAGAACATGTAATGCAAGAGCGAAGTTGTTTTCAAAACATAAAGGTTTTCATATGAGATCATGGAATGAAAACAACTAGCTCAAGACTCAACCAAGTAGTAAGATCATGCATCAAATAAAATCAAAGATGTTGAAGCAAGCATGATTCATAAAACAAAACAATAACTTGGTTTAAGGCTAAGTGAAGAATCCATAACAAATAAATCAAAGATATAATATGATAATGGATTCAACACATCATAGTTAACATGCTACAAAGGATTTTCCAATAAATTAAATTAGCATGCAACTAATGATATGAGGAGAGCAAAGCTTACTAAGATGTTTAACTATAGAAACCAAGCTTTGTCTTTCCAAGTTGCTCCTCTTGCTCCCTTCAGTTATTCCTAATCCTCGGTTTGAATGATGTTTAGAAAACCCCCAAGATTGGTCTAAAAAAGTCTTTACACAAGAAACAAGGAAAAAGATAATTTATAGAAAAAGTGCTGCAACAACTCTATGGTCGGTCAACCGACAAACAAGGTTCGGTTAGCCGAACTCAACGGCTAGAATCCCAACGGTCATATTTTTTAAAACTAGTTCTTACCGTCGGTTCACTGAACTTGTTCAGTCGACTGACAGGTGACCAACACCTGACCGACAGACCAAAAATCTGAGAATACATGCTCTCTGAACCGAAATGAGTTCGGTCAAGTTCTGAAGCATATTCAGTTAACCGAACCTCGACCGACAGGCTGACCGACAGAAAAAGCACCTTGCTGGAAATGAAATCGATAGAGGCTTGGTTGAGCTCAGTTCACTAGTCGGTTAGCCGACACCTGACTGACATGCTGACCGACAGTGTATCCAGTCAGATTTCCAGAAGTTCTGAAGGTTTTGACTAAAAAATCTTTCAAAAACAAGTCTAACACAGAATTCTAAAGATTTTTAAGTCAAATAGAGCAAGTTTGAAATCAAAATTAAATCAACCAAAAGTGGTTTGAATAAA
This sequence comes from Camphora micrantha, assembly GCA_003546025.1. Classification (NCBI taxonomy): domain Eukaryota; kingdom Viridiplantae; phylum Streptophyta; class Magnoliopsida; order Laurales; family Lauraceae; genus Camphora; species Camphora micrantha. Next base: position 32,263,898 of record QPKB01000012.1, on the reverse strand, counting down.
ACATGATAAGGTCGATTTAAAGACATGATTTTCAAGATAAAAACGAAACATATGTGAATCTAGATGATGTAATGAGTGCATATGCTAACCATCAAATTGCAAACAACATAGATCTAACACATCTGTCATCAGCTCTGTCTTTATGTCCTGTACATCTGGCACGCACAACCGGTCTTTAAAATACAAAACTCCCTCAATTAGTCTGAACTCAGGCCTATCATCTATGTGCTCAATGATGCGCTGTAACCCTGGGTCATCCTTCTAACATTCTTTGATTATGTTCATTATCTCCGGTTCCCATGCTGCCATGCTAGCAATCATCACCTTCTCACTGCTAGGCCAAATTTTAACATCTAAATCTCTAAATTGTTCCATCCATCTCCATTCTGGTACTTTACACCCGCTGAATGCTAACTTTCTGCTTAGAGCATCTGCTACCACGTTGACTCTTCCAGGGTGGTACTTGATAGGAAAATCCTAATCTTTAATGTACTCCATCCACCTTCACTGTCTGTTGTTCAACTCACTTTGTGTAAACAGATACAGTAAACTCTTGTGATCTAAGTGCACCTCAAACTTCTCCCTGCATAAGTAAAGTCTCCACATCTTGAATGCAAGTACAATGGCTGCTAGCTCTATATCATGGGTGGCGTACTTCTTCTCATGTTCTTTCAACTGCCCCCAACCATATGCTATCACCTTGCTTTTTGAATAAGAGCACAACCCAAACCAACCCTGATGCGTCTGTGTAAACAACAAATCCTCCACTGCCAGATGGTAAAGCAAGAATGGGTGCCGTGGTCAATCTAGTCTTCAATTCTTGGAAGCTTTTCTCACACTCCTCGGTCCAAACAAAAGGAATGTTCTTTCTAGTCAACTTAGTAAGAGGAGTTGCAATAGTAGAGAATCCTTTCACGATTCTTCTGTAACAGCCTGCAAGTCCTAGGAAACTGCAAACGTCTGCTGCAATTTGTGGACTTCCCCAATTGACAACTACTTCTATCTTCTTGGAATCCATTGCCAATCCCTCCTTGGAAATCACATGGCCTAGAAATGACACTTGTTTGAGCCAGAACTCACATTTACTCAGCTTGGCATGTAGCTGGCTGTCTCTCAGAAGCTGTAATGAAGTCCTCAACTGGTGCTCATGTTCCTCCTTGGACTTGGAATAAACTAACACATCATCAATGAATACTACTACGAATTGTTGGAAACGTGTAGAAACCAGGATCTCTAGACATTGCGTACAAATCACTGAAAAAATAACTTTGAACTAATATGATTAAATCATACCTGCGAGATCTCTTTGATTTGATTTCGGTCCTATAGCAACCTGAAAACCTCAAGATCTTCTACTATATTCCTATATGCTTGAACTCGCACCAGGGAGTAGGTCTATTTTTCGAATTCTCATCTTATCTCCAAAAACTGAGATTTCTCTCTTCCTTTTCTTGTGTTAACGTAGAGAGCAGTAGCGCATATTTATAGGCTACAATAGGGACCTTAAGAAGTAAATAAGGATATGCTCCTTATGGAAGTAGGAAACCCTAATTCGACCCAAATTAGAATCCTAGTTCCATAAATTATAATTCAGTCCACTAAAGAATTATAATTGTACTCATGTCCTTATTCTCAAAATAATATTTCGAACTTCTTGTTATTAAATGCTTATCAATCTCCCCACGTTAAGATTTTAGATATCCATCGATGAAATAATTACTGACATCTATATTTTATCGATATCTTTATAATTCCTTGAGACCGTACACTTAACTTATTTGATATGTCGGACACAAAGTCCACCTGCAAGGTTTGACATAATCAAAACTTAAAAGCTTTGATGGACCCGATTCCTTCCCTCTCTCCCGCTGCCTCCGCCCCGGGTCTTTCGGGGTGCGGCGGAGGGGAGGAGAAGAAAAAGGTAAAGGGTTTCAACATCTTTTTTTTTGTACGGGTATGCCAATTTCACTTTTCTACTTAGAATTTAGGAATGGTGATCTGAAGATCCACCTTCGCAAGTAAAAAGGGGAAATGAAACTTTTTCTAGTTTTCCATTGCACACATATTTTCCAAAGGGGTTTTTTTTTAATGCCGTGAAAGGCGATTTCATTTGTTGCCGTGAAAGGCGATTTTGCCGTAAAAGGCGATTTACAAGTCTCATCCATTATGAAAGACAAGAATTGTGATTTTTGTCTCTAAAAGAAAAATAAAGTACAATAGAAATCAAGAAAAGGAATCTGACTTCTCATTCGATTGTGGGGACACGTTCAGATCGACGGTCGCGAGTCATGTATGGGCTCCTCCATCGTCCATGCAGATGAGAACACGATGCTTGGATTCTTGGCTCGGCTTTCTAACCTCAGATTTTTAAAGGACAAAGACCAAGAGAAGGTCTTATATCCGATAAAAAGCTAAGTAAACGGGCTGAAAAGCCACGTTTTAGCCATGTTGGTAGAAGAAGGGAGGTCCTTGGGGGGGTGGCCCCCCAAGGGTGCTTCAATCACCTTGTAGTTGCTCTTGCAGCAGAGTTTCTTTTCTTCAAATTGGCAGAGGTTCTTCTGATTTCTCTGGATTTTCCGGGATTTTCCGAGCAATTTCTCTCTGGGCCTTCTCCTTGGAAAAGCCCTCCTATTTATAGGCTTTTGGTGGCCATTAGGAGGGTTTATGAGCATTTAATACATTAATGCTCATAATGGGAGGAGTTACAAGTTTTAAATGATTTGTTTTGTAACTCCTTTTTCCTTGAATTTGATTGGTCGATGGAGATTAATGAGCCTTTGATTGCATTTAATCTCCATCATGGGAGGAGTTTCGTGGCTTTAATGCCATAAATCATTGGATTTGTAACTCCCATTTGCTTGCTTTTGATTGGGCCGTTCAAAATAATGAGTTAATGACCGCATTAACTTGTCATAAAATGGGTCATTCATTCTCATTAATTGGCCGCCAAGTCGCTTGAAGAGTCGCGGGCTGCGCAGTGTCTTTTGGAATTCTTCTCGCGATGATCGCCGATGGATCCACACATTGTTTGATGTCGGATGGCGATGAAATTTCAGACATTGATTGATCTCAATGTGCCGGCAACATCCGTCCTGTCGATTTCACGATCGGGCGGGCAGAAAGTGTACTTTCTTTGACGATTTCGAGGCGTCGAATGATCATCCAATGATTTCGGCGGTGAATCCGTGATTTTAATAAAGATTGACGGATTTCATGCACGAAAAATCAGATTTTGGAAAAATCACAGGGGCCAATCAACTCGGATCGCGAAACGGACCCGAAAAAGTGGGTTTCCGGCGACTTTTGGGTCGCCGGAAATTCCATGGTTTCCTTGGAGAAATCCCGTTGAGAAGCCACGGAAATCCATGGTTTCATTTATTGGCATGTTTTCCTTGGAGAAATCCATGGTTTCATTTATTGGCATGTTTTCCTTGGAGAAATCCCGTTGAGAAGCCACGGAAATCGGAGCACAAAGTTTCCTATTTTTCTGGAAAGCCGAAGACTTTGTTGTGCGGTTTTGCCGATTTTTTGTCAAGCGTTGAAACTAGGCCAAACGATGTCAGAATGACCTGAAATTCGACGTGGAGCTTCTTGAGCATTAGATAGGACCAACCATAGGCTTTGGTTTGAGTTTTGAAGCCGTTTGGGGTCCCGCAAATGTTTGCCTTGATTTCGCCGTGAGAGAAATGCCGAGCTTTGACTTGTGGTCAACCGATGTCCGATTGACCTGAAATTTGACAGGGAGCCTCCTGAGTAGTAAGTAGGACCAACCATGGGCTTTAGTTTGGGTTTTGAAGCCTTTTGGGGTCCCGCAAACGCTCGCCTTGATTTCATCTCGAGGAAAGTGCCGAGCTTCGAAACTAGGTCAAACGATGTCCGTTTGACCTAAAATTTGACAGGGGACCTATTGGAGTCATTTTGAGACGATCCATTAGCTCCAATTTGAATGCCATGATTCCGGGGTGCTCCGCTGCCGATGGGCTTGTTTTTTGCTTCCCGAGAGTTGATGAAGGGTCAAACGTCGTCCGTTTGACTTAAAATTTGGCGGGTGGCCTTTTGGAGGTATTTTGAGACCATCCGTAGGCTCTGATCGAAGTTTTGAAGTCTTCGACATTGTCGCTGCCGGGAGCTCTTGTCTGCCTGTCGGAGGAGTGAAGTTAGGCCAAATGATGTCGAAATGGCCCGAAACTTCATGTGTACCCCTCTTTTGGCTGCTTTGAAGGATCTTGCAGTTTTTGTTTGATTCTGACAAGATCTGGTGCTTGAAGTGGCGCCTTCCTATTTATGGCAGGATGTGGCTCCATGTAGCATTTGGTGTTGAAGGGACATAGTGACATTTTTGGTGTCAACAAATGCCCCCTCGAGGTACAACGACGAGGTGTGCAGCTTTGGCAGTCGGTGTGCCTCGAAGAGAATTTGAAGGAGATCTTCTTGCTTGACCAAGAGTCTTGAGCATTTTTCTTTTGATGGAGTTGCTTTTTTTTGAGCTTCCAAGGGATTTCGCGGTAATGAGAGGGGTCATGTACCGTCTCAAGGCAAGGATTTTGAAATGACATTTGGATATTGGTTTTTGGTTTTGGGTTTTCCCTTTTAACCTTGTGAACCTAAAGGCTTTATGTGGCACATTAGGCGGTTAAGAAGGTTTTTTTGGTTTTTGACCTTGTGACCTAACAGGCTGTATGTGGCGAGTTAGGGGGTCGGGTTGGTTTTTTTTTTTTTTTTTTTTTGGTTTCGGCCTTGTGACCTAACAAGCTGTATGTGGCAAGTTAGGGGACCATGGTTTGGTTTTTTGGTCACTCTTTGGGACAATTTTGGGTCCATTGGAGTGTGTTTTGGTTTTTTGTGGAATGTCAATTTCAAGATTGTGGCCTGATTTGGTGCATGGGGTTGGATGGTTGGGTTTCTTTTGGAAGCTTATGAAGCTCGGAATTTTTGTATGGTCCAATCAACTCAAGAGAGGCATGGAACCATTTTTGTATGCTCTTGGTAAGAGAAATTTTGACTAAAAGCCACTTTTAGTGCCTAGGTGGTCAAACCTGGCTCATATGGGCTAACCCATGGGACCTTAAGCTTTTAAGAATGGCTTAGATCTCATGTGGTGTCATTTTGTAAAGAATATCTAAAAATATCCCTTTTGTGTAGAGAATATCTAAAAATATCCTTACTTGGAGAGAATCTCTCAAGTTTCCTTGATTTTGGGAGAGATTTTCTCAAAGTATCTTTCTTTGGGAGAAAGTTTCTCAAATCCCCTTTCTTTTTGGAGAGAATTTCTCAAGAATCTTCTCTTTAGGAGAGAATATCTCAAATCTCCCTTTCTTTTAGGAAGTTTGCTAAATTTTAGCACTTACCTCCTTGCTTTTCTCCTCCTTTCCTCTTTTGGTTTGCTTTTTCTATAAAAGCAATGGAGATGGGTTTTCATTCTCTTGTTGCTTTCTTTTTGCAAAAAACCTTCAAGAGTGCTCCAAGAGTTTCTCAAGGATCTTCAAGTTCCTTCTTCTTCTTCTCCATGGCTTCAAGTAGGTCTTCTTTTTCCAAGAAAACCCCATGTAGATGTAGAAAAGTTCCTTTTTTCTTCTTTTTTTTTTCTTCTTTTCTTTTCTTTTCTCTCTCTTTTTTTTTCACGTGTTTTCTTTTTTTTTTTTTGTGTTTTTTTTTTTTTTTCACGTGCTTTCTTTCTTTTTTTTTTTTTTTTTTTTTTTGCACGTTTTGCCCCCCTTTTTTTTTTTTTGCCTTCTTTTTTTTTGAAGAGGTTTTTTTTTGCTCACTATGATATGAGGTTTATGCAATTCAAGATGATCATGCATTTTTTTCTTTTTTTTTTATTTAAAATGCATCAAGATCAAAGGCTAGAATTTCTAGGTCAAGTCAACATGGATTTTGACTTAGACAAAGTTTGATTGGTTTTGACCAAATTGGGTTGGAATTGGTCAAACTTTTGTCAAAGTTTTCCTAGCATCTAATGCATGATGATTTTATGCATGATTTTTAGTAAATAGAATTGGGAGCATGATGATGCATACCTCGAATTTTCTTGCAAGTCTTGGGATTTTTGGAGCTTGCAGCAATGTTGAGCCCACTTCTCCAGTCTCGCAGAATTTCGAGGAACTTTGCAAGTTTTTGGAATTTTGAGCTCGCAGCAATGTTGAGCTCTTTTCTGATCTTGCGAAGATTTGAGAAGAAAGGCTTGATCTCGCAGCAATGTTTGAATTCAAGTCTTCTTCGAGAACCCTTCATTGATTATGAGCTCGACAGCTTCCTTTGAGCTCATCTTCAAGCTTCCTTTCTTTTTTTCGGGGTGCCTCCCTTTTCTTCGAAATTGCCCCGGAACCATGCCAAAATTTCGCTAGGATTTTTTTTTTATAGCAAAATTCTGTCATTTGGTGTTTGATTTCTTCCTTTCTGACTTTTGCAGGTGGTTCCTCCAGAACGAACAAGGGTAAGGGCCTTGTTACTGATGCACCTCGCCGATCTGCCAGATCTTCCAATGCGGCCGTTCAACAGGCGTGGGAAGAGGTTGACGGGAATCTCCGAAGAAAGACTCAGGAGCATGAGCGATGGCAACTTCTTTGGGAGGAATTTCCCCGTGCTGAAGATGGATCGCGGTTTTCTGCCGCATTTTATGGCGGCATCTTGAAGAAGCGTGGCCTGGAAGCTTTGGAGGCTGAGGCCAAGAGTCTGCTCGAGGACCTTAGTCTTTGGTTGAAGACTATGATGGACTGAGCTTGTGACAAACTTCCTTCTTTCTTTTTTTTTTTTGGTACCTCCATGTATAAACATTTTGGCACTCTTTTTTTTTGTATCCCCTTGTTCTACTTAAATTCTTTTTGTTGAAAATAAGCAAAAGTTGAATGGGAATGTTTGTTTGAAAATCTTGATCAAAAGGTTATCATTTTGTGAAAATCTTTTGTCAAAAGTGTTGTTTTGGCATGAAAGCCAGATTTTGTGGCACAAAGCCTGGTTTTTGATGGCTTGAAAGCCAAAAATTTTGAAGTGGCATGAAAGCCGATTTTGGTGGCGTGAAAGCCAAATTTTGGTGGCGTGAAAGCCGATGTGGCATGGAAGCCGATTTTTGGCATGAGAGCCGATTTTTGTTTTTGGCGTAAAAGCCAGATTTTGGCATGAGAGCCGATTTTTGTTTTTGGCGTAAAAGCCGGATTTTGGCATGAGAGCCGATTTTTGTTTTTGGCGTGAAAGCCGGATTTTGGCATGAGAGCCGATTTTTGGCATGAGAGCCGATTTTTTGTTTTTGGCGTAAAAGCCGGATTTTTTGAAAACCAAGTTTTGTTTTGTTGGCATGAGAGCCAGATTTTGTTTTGATTTTTGGCGTGAAAGCCGATTTTTGGCTTGGAAGCCGATTTTTTTTTGGCATTTTTTTTTTTTTTTTTTGGCATGGAAGCCGAGTTTTTGGCGTAAAAGCCGATTTTTGGCATGGAAGCCGAGTTTTTGGCGTAAAAGCCTGGTTTTTGGTTTTCAAAAATGCAAGTATCGACTAAGAGTCGCCTCCCTGCTGAATGGTATTGCAAGTATCGATGGAATGTCGCCTCCTTGCTCATTCGGTTGCGAGTATCGATGGAATGTCGCTTCCTCGCGAAGTTGGGTGCAAGTATCGACTAAGCGTCGCTTCCCTGCTTTTCTTCAAAAATTTTGTTTTGCGGGTATCGATGGAATGTCGCCTCCCCACGATTTTTGAAATTTTGAGGTTTTTTCGAACCTTTGTTTTTCTTTTGAAATTTGGGTTGTGAATATCAACTGGAATGTTGCGTCTCCACGATTTTTGAAATTTTGCAAGTATCAACGAGGTGTTGCTTCCTTGCGGTTTTGAGGTTTTGGAAGTATCGAATGGGGTTCGCATCCTTCCAATGGGTTTTTGCGAGTATCGACTTGACACCGCTTTCCCGATTTTTGTTTTTAGACACGAGGGTCGTAAATTTTGACCTAAAACCATTTTTGGCGGTAAAAGGCAAGGCGGACTAGGGTGGAAATTCCTAAGTCCTGATTTTTGTTTCAAACCAAGAATTTTGGGTTCCAGGATCGAAAATTTTGGTCAAGTTTGGGAAGAGGCTCCTAAACTTAGATTTTTGGATTTTGATTTTCTTTTGAACAATGAAACGATGAAAGTAAACATTGTTTTGAAAATTCAACATAAAGATGAAAATTCCAAAAGGAGTGGGTTTGACGAGCAAGTACCTAGAAATAGGCTTTGGCCTTGTAGGCGTCGCTCTGACCCAGTGGAGGAAGTCTTCAAGGGTAGTACCGCTTCAAGAACTTGCCGTTGATGGGCAGCATACATCTATCACCTTCCATGTTTAGAAGTGCGTATGCGCCATTGGAGAAGACTTGGTCGATGACGAAGGGTCCTTCCCATTTTGGTTCAAATTTGCCTTTGGATTTGTGAGCGAAAACCATCGGCCTTTTCACCGCAAGAACCAAGTCACCCTTTTTGTGGGCGCGTTGCCTGACCTTTTTGTCGAAAGATCCAGCCATGCGTGCTTGGTAGAGCTCAATGCTTTGGAGTGCCTCGAGCCGTCTCTCATCGAGATTGTCCAGCTCTTGGAGTCTTAATTTGGCATTGCTTTCTTGCGTCATGTCATTTTGTAGAGATACCCTTAAGGAAGGAATTTGTACCTCTAAAGGGACAACAGCTTCGCATCCATAGACCAAGGAGAATGGCGTGCTATGGGTCGGTCCTCGAACGGTAGTTCGGTAGGCCCACAAAGCTTCGGATAGTTTGTCGCCCCAGTCCCTTTTGTGGCTAGAGACCATTTTCTTGAGAATTTTGCAGAGTGTCTTGTTGAAGGCCTCTGCCAGTCCATTCGCCGCCGGATTGTACGGTGTTGAAGGACAACTTTGGATTTTGTATTTGTCGCAAAACCTGTAGAATCTGTGATCACGGAATTGTGGTCCGTTATCATGGACGAATCTTTTAGGTATGCCGAAGCGACAAATGATGTTGGTGCGCAAGAACTGAAGGACTGATGAGGTCTTCATTTCATTGAGCGCAAAAGCTTCTGACCACTTGGAGAAATAATCCGTAGCGGCGAAGATGAAACGATGACCTTTGCTTGACGGAGGGGAAACAGGACCTATGATGTCCATACCCCAGGCTTCGAAAGGCCATGAAATTGCTGTAGGATGTAGCCATTCTGGAGGCATGTGGACATAGTCTCCATGAACTTGGCATTGTTGGCAGCGTTTAGCAAATTGCATTGCGTCAGCTACCATGGTAGGCCAATAATAACCTAAACCTTTTTATCTGATCGTAGAGCTTTGGACCAGCCTGATGAGCTCCACAAAGACCAGCATGCACCTCTTTGAGAGTTTCTTCAGCTTCTTGTTGTGATAAGCAGCGTAGAAGTACTCCATTGTAGGATTTTCTATAGAGCATCTTTGAAGGAATGTCCAAATGAAAGTTTGGGGTTCGTCTTTGAACACTTACCCGTTCTTTTGGATCTTCAGGCAGGATTCCGAACATAATATAATCAATGAACGGATCCCTCCAGTCGCCGATCGGAGGTCTGAGGATGGAGATCCGACTTCCAACCAGTTGGTGGCACTCAGCAACTGCTTGGTGTGTATTGAGGGGAGGGAGAATCCTTCTCTCACACACTGTAACTTGCATGTGTTCTCCTTCTTGGACCGCCATAGAGGCGGCGAGTCCGGCCAGGGCATCTGCACGGATGTTTTCGCCTCTACGAATGTGGGTGATATGACAGATGTCAAATTTTCGCCGAAGTGATTGCGCCTTGTTGTAGTAAGGCAACAGATCGGGCTTCCTGATTTCAAATTTCTGATTCATCTGGTTGACGATCAGTTGAGAATCCCCGAAGGCTTCTAGCACTGTGATGCCGGATTCGAGGGCGAGTTCCAATCCTACAATCAGGGCTTGGTACTCAGCTGCATTGTTTGAACATGGTTCCAGTAGCGAGAAGGCGTGTGGAATCATGTGTTTGTCGGGACTAACAAAGAGGATGCCAATCCCTGATATTTGATTTCCTTTTTCACTTGTCCTGGTTGCACCGTCGAAGTACATGTCCCAGGAAGCACTTGATAAGGAAGCCTCCACGTTGTAGACTGACTCGTCTGGGAGATCATCCCTGAGTGGAGAATCTTCAGGCAATGGATGCTCTGCAAGAAAGTCTGCCAGAGCTTGACCTTTTGATTGCTTTTGTGGTACATACCTAATATCAAATTGTGACAGGAGGATAGACCATTTTGCCAGTCGGGCATTGAGGGAACCTGCTTTTGTGACAAGGACCTTCAGGAGATTGATCCTCGAGATCAGGTATACTGTGTTGGACAGCAGATAGTGACGTAGCTTTTGTACAGCAAACATCACTGCAAGACATTCTTTTTCGACTGGAGAGTAGCGATGCTCTGCACCTACCAGCATGCGGCTGAGATAGTATAGAGCAGCTTCTTTTCCCTC
>QPKB01000012.1:32221887-32253309 GCA_003546025.1 Camphora micrantha | reverse complement strand
TGGGCTTATAGGAATAAGCCGGCTCGTGCTGGGTAGATTTTGTTTGGTGGAGGGTTGGTTTCTCCTCTTTCGTGTACGAGAGAGGGTAGAACCGGTTCTCCTTGAGCGGGGCCAGGTATGCTGGCCTTGCAGATCTTTGGGACCTTCTTTGTTTTGGAGAAGGTCTTGGAGACCAAGTCTTGAGGTGGACCTGGTTTCTTGCAGGCTGAGGTTTCACGAGGTTGCCGCGAACTTCAGTCTTCTTGGCGGTTGCCCTTGGTGTCACGGCAGTGACGGGCCCAGGGGCGGTTCTCTGCTTCTTGGCAGGAGTTGTTTCTTCTGCGGGAAGTGGGAAAGGTCCCAGTGACCCGAAGATGATGGACCGGGGAGAAGAGGTCGACCCGGTGTCTTGTGCGTTGCCGAAGGAAGTGACACTTCGGCCGCTGGCAAGGCGCTTAGAAGCGCATTTGTTTTGCTTCTCTTGAAGCATCAGCTGGTACTTGTTCTCATCAAAGGTGATTGTCAGCGAAGCTGCCATTGTTAGTTTTTGAAAAACCTTTCTGAAACAAGACCGGATCCATTAGTAATCACAAGAATGTGGTGATCATAAATGGAAATAAACTATGGTTTTTTCTTTTCAATTTGCTCGAGGGGACAAGGCCCGGCCCAAGCAAGATGAAGAAGGCAAAAAGCCATAGAGTATACAATTGTTCTAAACGCAAGTATGAAAGACTCAGAGTGAGCGTTCCAGTGACTGCTAGAAGCAATTGTGAACCTTAATTCAGATTACCGAGGAGCGAAGCTCACTCGAGGTAAAATGATATAAGGTTGGGAGTACAAATGTGTCGGTCGCGAATACAGTAGACCCAAGAGGGCGTACTAGCACCGCTAGGCACAGATGTTGTAAATCGCATCCTTGAAATGGACACGAGATGGGATTTTTGAAAGGTCAAGGTTGGGTTCATAAAAGAGAGCAAATGGCACTCCAATCCAAAAACGTGCTCAACATTTCTGCGAGCACAGAGTCCGAAAGGGAAATAACCAGAATTTCTCGAATCTGGACCCAACAATGACGGAAGTTTTTTTTTTTTTGAAAAGTCAGGATCAGATTCATCAAAGAGAGCAAATGACGTTCCAACCCAAACACGTGCTCAACATTTCTGCGAGCACAGAGTCTGAAAAGGAAGAGATCAAAATTTCTCGACTTTGAATCCAAACGTGACGGAAGTTTTTTTTTTGAAGATTTTTTTTTATTGAAGATTTTTGGAGAGCAAATGATGTTCCAATCCAAACACGTGCTCAACATTTCTGCGAGCACAGAGTCTGGAAAGGAAGAGATCAAGATTTCTCAAATTTGAACCAAAAATCGACGAAATTTTTTTTTAGGGTTTGAGAATACATCGAGTTCTCACGATTCGTTCTTATGAAACCAATGTTGATAGATCAGCCCCCAGGTAAGGGTAGGATTACTTAATGAACCCGTTTGGAGGACCCTTACCTAGAACAGCCTAGCTGTCTCCACACTCTGGACAAGGCTTTTCTTAGATCAACGTCGATTAAAGAACGCAATCGATAAAACTTTCGTGTTCTCAAGTGATTCCCCGTTGTTTTTTTTTTTTTTTTTGGTGGATTCATCAAAGAGAGCGAATGGTCCGTTCCCCGTCTGAACAGGGGCTCGAACAATTTCTGCGAGCCCTAAGTCAGAAAGGAAAAGAAAACCAAAATTTCTCAAATTTGGATCCAAAAGAAAGAAGATTTTTTTTTTTGAAAATCTGACAAGTTTGAAATCAGATTTTTTTTTTTTGGACTCATCAAAGAGAGCGAATGGTCCGTTCCCCGTCTGAACAGGGGCTCAAACAATTTCTGTGAGCCCTAAGTCAGAAAGGAAAAGAAAACCAAAATTTCTCAAATTTGGGTCCAAAAGAAAGAAGTTTTTTTTTTTGAAAATCTGACAAGTTTGAAATCAGATTTTTTTTTTTGGTGGACTCATCAAAGAGAGCGAATGGTCCGTTCCCCGTCTGAACAGGGGCTCAAACAATTTCTGCGGGCACTGAGTCCAAAAGGGAGGAGATCGAGATTTCTCAGATCTGAATTCAAAGAACAAGAGAAGATTATTTGTTTTTTCGAGAAGGAGAAAGATTGGAAATAGACTTAAAGAAAGAAATTTCCAAAACAAAAAAAAAATCCCATCTCATGTTTTTTTTTTTTAAGCAAGATTCAACATTGGCAACCAACTAGAAAGGTGCCAAAGAATCTAAGTTCATGTTCTCAAATGAACGTGTCCCACCGGGTGTGCCAGCTTGATGGACCCGATTCCTTCCCTCTCTCCCGCTGCCTCCGCCCCGGGTCTTTCGGGGTGCGGCGGAGGGGAGGAGAAGAAAAAGGTAAAGGGTTTCAACATCTTTTTTTTTGTACGGGTATGCCAATTTCACTTTTCTACTTAGAATTTAGGAATGGTGATCCGAAGATCCACCTTCGCAAGTAGAAAGGGGAAATGAAACTTTTTCTAGTTTTCCATTGCACACATATTTTAAGAAAAGAGACAAAGGGATTTTTTTTAATGCCGTGAAAGGCGATTTCATTTGTTGCCGTGAAAGGCGATTTTGCCGTAAAAGGCGATTTACAAGTCTCATCCATTATGAAAGACAAGAATTGTGATTTTTGTCTCTAAAAGAAAAATAAAGTACAATAGAAATCAAGAAAAGGAATCTGACTTCTCATTCGATTGTGGGGACACGTTCAGATCGACGGTCGCGAGTCATGTATGGGCTCCTCCATCGTCCATGCAGATGAGAACACGATGCTTGGATTCTTGGCTCGGCTTTCTAACCTCAGATTTTTAAAGGACAAAGACCAAGAGAAGGTCTTATATCCGATAAAAAAGCTAAGTAAACGGGCTGAAAAGCCACGTTTTAGCCATGTTGGTAGAAGAAGGGAGGTCCTTGGGGGGGTGGCCCCCCAAGGGTGCTTCAATCACCTTGTAGTTGCTCTTGCAGCAGAGTTTCTTTTCTTCAAATTGGCAGAGGTTCTTCTGATTTCTCTGGATTTTCCGGGATTTTCCGAGCAATTTCTCTCTGGGCCTTCTCCTTGGAAAAGCCCTCCTATTTATAGGCTTTTGGTGGCCATTAGGAGGGTTTATGAGCATTTAATACATTAATGCTCATAATGGGAGGAGTTACAAGTTTTAAATGATTTGTTTTGTAACTCCTTTTTCCTTGAATTTGATTGGTCGATGGAGATTAATGAGCCTTTGATTGCATTTAATCTCCATCATGGGAGGAGTTTCGTGGCTTTAATGCCATAAATCATTGGATTTGTAACTCCCATTTGCTTGCTTTTGATTGGGCCGTTCAAAATAATGAGTTAATGACCGCATTAACTTGTCATAAAATGGGTCATTCATTCTCATTAATTGGCCGCCAAGTCGCTTGAAGAGTCGCGGGCTGCGCAGTGTCTTTTGGAATTCTTCTCGCGATGATCGCCGATGGATCCACACCTTGACCATGGGCCAAGGTCGCCGGCGACCATGGGCCTTGGGCCCATTTTTTGGCCGCCTTCCGGTCGCCGTATCTTCGCCGTTTTTCGCTCTTTTTTGTTGCTTTTTCTTCCTGTATTTTTCTTGACATTTCCCCTCATTTATTGGCATGTTTTCCTTGGAGAAATCCCGTCGAGAAGCCACGGAAATCGGAGCACAAAGTTTCCTATTTTTCTGGAAAGCCGAAGACTTTGTTGTGCGGTTTTGCCGATTTTTTGTCAAGCGTTGAAACTAGGCCAAACGATGTCAGAATGACCTGAAATTCGACGTGGAGCTTCTTGAGCATTAGATAGGACCAACCATAGGCTTTGGTTTGAGTTTTGAAGCCGTTTGGGGTCCCGCAAATGCTTGCCTTGATTTCGCCGTGAGAGAAATGCCGAGCTTTGACTTGTGGTCAACCGATGTCCGATTGACCTGAAATTTGACAGGGAGCCTCCTGAGTAGTAAGTAGGACCAACCATGGGCTTTAGTTTGGGTTTTGAAGCCTTTTGAGGTCCCGCAAACGCTCGCCTTGATTTCATCTCGAGGAAAGTGCCGAGCTTCGAAACTAGGTCAAACGATGTCCGTTTGACCTAAAATTTGACAGGGGACCTATTGGAGTCATTTTGAGACGATCCATTAGCTCCAATTTGAATGCCATGATTCCGGGGTGCTCCGCTGCCGATGGGCTTGTTTTTGCTTCCCGAGAGTTGATGAAGGGTCAAACGTCGTCCGTTTGACTTGAAATTTGGCAGGGGGCCTTTTGGAGGTATTTTGAGACCATCCGTAGGCTCTGATCGAAGTTTTGAAGTCTTCGACATTGTCGCTGCCGGGAGCTCTTGTCTGCCTGTCGGAGGAGTGAAGTTAGGCCAAATGATGTCGAAATGGCCCGAAACTTCATGTGTACCCCTCTTTTGGCTGCTTTGAAGGATCTTGCAGTTTTTGTTTGATTCTGACAAGATCTGGTGCTTGAAGTGGCGCCTTCCTATTTATGGCAGGATGTGGCTCCATGTAGCATTTGGTGTTGAAGGGACATAGTGACATTTTTGGTGTCAACAAGCTTCATCAAGGGGATATCATCAATTCCTATTACGGAACGTGGATTCCATCAATAAACTAATGTCCACCATACACGTAGTGTAGTCATCCAATTCACTAAGATTATTGACCCATAAATGATTTCACTCCTTCGTAAATCAAAATGCCAAACACTAAATGTATGTGTCTATTATTTATGTCGGGATTAAGAGTACGAGCACTCACAATAACCATTTGGGTGTTCATCATCTTATATAGTCAGTACAAAGACAATAAACCCAAAAACACAGTTCTGTTCAATACACACATAGTGTACTAGCATGAGTCGAAACTATACCGTTTCCCGCAGCCAAGACAAGCCTGCTGAAACATCATGCTACAATTGTACCGATGGTGTGTCCAAATCCATCTAGATTGTGAACAACAACTTATATTCTATAAGAACCGACAAATAAGTCTTTCGTGTATAAATAAAACTCTATACACCAACTTGTCTACTTTATAGAATAAAAGACACTCACATGCATAATAATGCAACCATTTTCCCATACAAAATCTTAGTTAGATGAGAAGACAAAATATACAAAAAATGAATTAGTCAAAGACAAATACATAATGTATGTTTTTAGTATAAATTTCCAACACGAACTGATCAAGGTAAGGAGCAAACATCTTGTTCATTAAAGCCATGAACACTGCCGGTGCATTCGTCAAACCAAAAGGCATTACTAGAAACTCAAAGTGGCCATATCAAGTCTTGAATGTTGTCTTAGGAATATCTTCCCCTCTGACTCATAGCTGATGATATCCCAAACGTAGATCAATCTTAAAAAAGAACTGAGCTCCCGGTAACTGATCAAACAACTCATCTATTATTTGAAGTGGGTACTTGTTCTTGATTGTCACTTGATTCAATTGCCGGTAATCGATGCACATCCTCATAGTCCCGTTCTTCTTCTTAACAAATAGAACCAGAGCTCCCCATGGTAATACACTTGGCCTGATAAAGCCCTTATCTAACAGATCTCCTAACCGAGTCTTCAATTCTTTCAACTCTGCAGGGGCCATTCTGTATGGAGCCTTTGAAATCGGAGTAGTGCCTGATAGTAGCTCTATCGTGAAATCTAACTCACGCATATGTGGCAAACCTGGAATCTCCTCCAGAAAAACATTCGGGAACTCACATACTACTGGAATCTCATCTATGGGTTTGGATTGCTTGTCCTTTGTGATAAACGCGATGAAACCCTCACATCCGCTCCTCGTTAAGCGGTCTGCCTTTACTGCAGAAATCAACTGAGTAGAGGTGGGCTTCTTCGCACCAACAAACCCAACACTACGGTCTACACCCTGTAACCTTACAGTCTCGTTGAAATAATCCAACACCGCGCGGATTGCTGCTAACTAGTCCATACCAAGAATAACATCAAAGTCGAACATCGCCAGCACAAACAAACTGGCGGTTAACTGAGTACCTCCAATCTAAACTGTGCACCTAGGATAAACAAAATCACACGCTACGGATCGGCCTACCGGGGTAGCAACCATTAGAACAAATAGTAACATCTCTATATCCTTCCCAAAATGCAATGCAAATGCTGGTGCAACAAAAGAATGTGTGGAGCCTGGATCAAACAAAACTCTAGCATCAAATCCACAAACTGAGAGAGTACCTTCAATGACGTTCTCTACTGCCTCTGCCTGCTCATGTGTGATCGCATATGCCTTACGCAGCTGCCTCGGACGCTGATACTGCTGATGTGGCCTCTACGCATGATACTGTGGTCGCTGCAATGCTAGGGGTCGCTGCTGAGCTTTGTACTGAGGAGCTGGAGCACGTGGTTGTGGTGGCTGGGGAGGTTTGATAATAACTTGTTGATGCTGCTATGGTAGTCAGATCTGTACTGGAGGTGCCTGCCTCAACAGCTACGCAGGATAAGGAGGCCTGGGCGCCGGAGCTGGAAGTGCTGGGGGTGCAAACCCTATCTTCAACGAACCTTATGCCTGTGATCTCCATAATGATAGCATGCACCGGACTGCTTCCGGCAGTCTCGAGAGTAGTGACCTACACCACAATGCGCGCACTCTAATCTCTGCTGTGGCTGTTTGAACCTGGGTTCCGTCTTCAGTCTCGTAGGTTGTTGGAGAGGAACAAGAGGAGTAGGAGCAGGTATAAACTGTCCAATAAGCTGTTGAAACATAGCCATAATCCTTTGCTGTTCCAACACTATGACATCCTTGAGTGACTCCTTTACCCAATATACCTTCTTGACCACTACATCGTACTCTGTCAACTTGCTTTACTGAACTTACAACTTAATATCGGGCCTCAGCCCCCTGATGAACCTGCGTACCTTCTCAGAATCCGGCTTGATCAAAGCTGCTGCAAATATGGACAAACGGATAAACTAGATCTTATACTCCTGAACCATGAGAGTATCCTATATAAACGTCTCAAATTCTGTTATCTTCTGCTCTGTGTAGTGCTCAGGGATGAATTTGTCTTGAAACTGCTTGACAAAACTCTCTTATGCCTTGTCATCTTCAACTGTGTCATAAGAACTCTTGATGGTCTTCCACCACCCTTCTGCCGCTCCCAGAAACATGTGAGCTGCCAATTGAACCTGCTGCTTACCAGTGCACTTGAACACTTTGAAGATCTTCTCAATCTGTACAATCCATTCATCTGCCTCTGCAGGATCCTCTACCCCATATAACTCTGGGGGAAATCTCTTCACAAACTTCTCAACTAAGTCATTGAGATCTTTTTCCTTAGCCCGAGGCTCATACACTTTCTGCATTACTTCCACCATCTGTGCTTGAAAGGCTACTTGGTCCTCTCTCTGTTTCCTATCACATTCTGTCTGTGCAGTCTGTGCTTGCAGATAAGCATTAAGGAATTGCTGGAATTGGCTCTCCGGTATGGGAGGTGTGGAACCTGATCCTGATGCTACGCTACCAGCCATGTCACTGAAAGAAAATGTGAGTTAAACCCTATGCAACCCCAAACTAGCAACACAAGGCTATAAGAACATATAACATACTACGAACACTAGGCTAACGATAATCCTCACGTGCGTCCTATGGTTTCTACAATTTTTACCCTGAGAAACCATCCATTGCACTGATACTACACTGTCACGGCCCCGAATCCGATTAGTGATTAAACTGGATCAGGGGTGTGCAATTTAGGGCTAATTAAAATTTTTTGCCCTTAATGCCCAAGGATTGAAGTCTGTTGTGAGGATTGCGTAGTTAAGCCTCATTAACAAATTAATTAACGGGACTTGTCCGGTAAACACAACATTTAACCTGTAAGAATATCAAAGCAAGTGTGAATTTTATTTCATTATACATATGTTAAAGTTTCAAAAGATAAACGTATAAAGTTTATAAACATCAGGACCATCCAAAAAACATAGGTCCTGGTACAAAAGATATACAGTATTAGAATAGACAAGTCCACAAGATCTAAACCTAAAAGTTGAAAGGAGGTGGTACAACAAAAGATATAACCGTGTAACGTGCACTAGTGCCGGGAGTGATGACCCTAAGCTACGACATCCGCACCCCACTCTCGTACCTCGTCCTCCTCCCCCGGTTGAGGATCCTCTAGGATTGTCTCGGCATCCGAAATAAAGGATCAATAACATATTGGCAAGAAGATAAGCAATATACATTATTCATAACATGTTTCAAAAGAGAATAAGAACAAGTACATGATTATAAGATAGCAAGGTACAAGCTAGGCATAAACCATGACCAATACAAGAATCAAGTAACAAGATAAATCCTAGCAAGGTAAACAAGAATAACCATCCATGAAATGTAATGTCAAGCAAGAGGAGACTTCGGTGATGTCCTAGCCATCTCACGGGGGTATAAGTGACGTCCTAGCCAACTACGAATACCAAAAGTCCCGCTCTAGGGGGATCCTTGCTGCCGGTCTTAGGAATAACAGTACGGTCCTAGCCCGCTCCCAGCTATTCGAACCATGGACGCTGTCCAAAGCCGACTGCCCACCCTAATGTCCGGTATCCAGCCCACTCTGTAATCATCAGTCTACAGCTAGTCATTAATGCAAGATGATGATGATGGCTTGTATACGACACAAGTTCCAAGACAAATACACGTGGATAGGCTCCCAAGTACAAGATAACAAGTTGAGGGCTACTCTAAGTCAAGCCAAGATACAAGTCAAATTCCAAGCTCCATGAGTAGTCCTCTTTCAAGTCTATCAACATGTGTTCATCAATACAAGACAAAGGTACCTAAGAGTACACTCTAAGTCCGATCAAATCCTAATTCTACAAGTTAAGTTATAAGTTATACAAGTATTCAAGATAGAGTGTACAAGGTACGACAAGCTGCAGAAATAAGATTCGCGAATCAAGAGTGAAGAACAAGCCAATCCTACGTCAAGAATTGTCCAGCGTGTACCGAACGTATCCCCAACGGAGTACATATGGAGAATGAGTCAATGGTGCTCTAGTTTGGCGGGCCCATGGTGTACAGAAGTTGTTGGGCACCAATTAACTCGATTCCACACGCATTCGGCCAAGTTACGTCAATTTATGGAAAATTCCGGACAACCAACGAAGCACACCAAGCCAAACATGCATCGTTTTCAATTTCCTTAATTGGTCATGCAAGGGTAGGGTCAATAGGTTCCAACGTATGGTCTAAACTAGGTTTACAATCCATTTCCAAAAGAGATAAGGGCTTGGTTCATTGATCCAATACCCACTTCCTTTCCCAATCTCTAATGATTAAGATTAGTATACCATTGGATTCTACGTCTTGAGGGCTTTCCGACGATATGTAGAACTCCAAATTCCGACAAACGGGTCAAAAGTTATGGCCTTCGAAAGATTGTCAATTGAATTCCCCCATTAGGTTCCTGGTGTCCGGACGCCAGAAAGTAGTATGGGTGCCCTGCGCTTCTGTCTTCTGGCGTCCGGATGCCCGGAGGTAGAAACCTCCCAGGATTCCTCTATTTTGCTGGATTTCTGATCTCATTCCTTCCAAACCATTTCCCACCAACTTCAAGCCTTTTCAAAGGTTGTAACCCACACAAAACTGAGCCACAATGCTCTCCTCCAAACCACAATCCATTCATTTTCTAACCAACCCATTTCAAGTCCATTAACCAAGTTACCTAATTAATATGTGAAATCCAACATAAACATATACAAGCTTGGAATTTAAGATTTTCTAGACAATTGCATCATCAAGAGTGAAAGTAAACACATGCCTGGACTACACATATAGCTGATCTACTTGCCTTCACCAAAGAGAGTTAAAGAGAAGGGAATTGAGAGAGAAATGGAGGAGGAGAGCTCTCCACACACACACGGCAAACCAACACTCCAAGGTCTCTCTCCTACACTCAAAGATCACCAAGGAAGAAGAAGAAGAAGAAGAGTCCATCAACATGCAAGACATTAACAACAAGGAGGGAGAAAATTAGAGAGGCAGGAGTTGAGGAAAACTTACCAAACTTGGATCAAAATGTAGATGAAGAAGAGAGGAAGATGATGGGCTTGAATTTTCAATGCTTGGCTTCTAAGCCCACATGCAAAAGGATGAAGAGTGAAGAATTGAAGCTCTCCTAGCAACATGCGCTTTGAAATGAAGGAGGAAGACAACGAATGAATAGTTGCTAGGATTGGTTGAGTTGATTTAAAATGACGGCGGAGGAGGAATAGACCAAAATTCCATTTGAGTGAAATGAGGGAAATATGATTATTTGAGGGACTTTGAGGCGTCGAATCACAATGGGTCAAGAACGAAAAATGACGAGCGCGACGAGATCTTTCCATAGGACCTAAATTTGGCAAAAACGAAATTTTCTAGAAAAATACCTAATTTTCATATTAATCACAACCTAACCCCCGATTAAGTCTAATAGCACTCGAAATCAAATGAAACTTCGCAAACTGCTTTTTAATGATAAAAGAAACTCGCTTAGCCACTAAACCCACCTAATTAGCTAGAATCACATTTAATTAGGCTAATCGCTAATGTTAGGAAATTAAACACCCTATTAAGGTCAGGGACCTTTCACATGTTATTGCGGAAGGTACTAGACTATTGTGTTTTTTTTTCCTTCGTTTATTTGGTTTTAATTCATGAGAGTTCATTGCAATGCATTTTATCAAGGCCATAAAGTTGATGAGTTAAAAGATAAGATTAACCAACACCATCAACTATAGTGTTCTCTTAGATAGTAAATGATATCCTAGTGAATACCCCTATTATATCAGATTACATTACCACCATATTGCTTGTTGCATTACCTTGACAGTTCGAACTCGAATAAAGAAGGGGTTAATGTTAGGTTCACACTTGAAGCCCAGCCCTAGCTTGCTAGGGCCATGTAAGACCTCGACCCGAGTGACCTCGATTAGTACTGATTAAGTCGTGTGTTAGCTTTAAGCGTGATTAGTGTATTGTGGTTAAGTTGAGATTGTTGCATTTTGAAGAGAGTTTGACCTTTGAAGCTCGGTTTTGTGTTGGAATTATTGTCAACACATTGTCACACAAGTATAATAAAGAACGACGAAGAAAACAAGCACTGAGCAGCTCGGTAAAGTCAGTCAAGCGTCAAGCGTTGAGCTCGGTCAAGCGTCAAGCACTGGGCAGCTCGGTAAAGTCGTTCAAGTACTGAACAGCTCGGTAAAGTCGGTCAAGCGTCAAGCGTTGAGCTCGGTCAAGCGTCAAGCGTCAAGCATTGAACTCGGTCAAGCGACAAGCGTTGCTCGGTCAAGCGTCAAGACATGAGCTCGGTAACAAGGAAGACATGAGCTCGGTAACAAGGAAGACATGAAGAGCTCGGTAACAAGGAAGACATGAAGAGCTCGGACATATCGCTGAGCTCGGCCATGAAACTGAGCTCGGTAAAAGCGTTGACAGCTCAGTTCGGCGAAGCACAGAGCTCAAAGAAGAATCAAGCGCAGAGCTCATTCAAGCACTGAGGTCGGTCAAGCGCAAAGCTCGTTTAAGTACTGAGGTCGGTCAAGCGCAGTTCTCAAAACAGAAACTTGCGCGAGAAAAAATAGGGGATCTCTTCCAATCCTTGAAGGAGTTCTCAAAACAGAAACTTGCGCGAGAAAAAACAGGGGATCTCTTCCTATCCTTGCAGGAGTTTCCAAAACCTCTCCTAACATTTTTGCAATCACGAATTAGGGTTGGCAAATCCTATAAAAAGGCATGCTATGGATCTTTGAAGATACACACAGAAAGAGAGAAGTATTGTGAGGGTGTGTGAGCTTGCAAGGAGATACTGCTGTGATTCTTTTACAGCAAGTCAAGAAGAAACTCTGCATCAAGAAGATGGTTCTTCATCAGTAGTTCCTTTAGATAAGTATTTCTCAATTCATATTTATTAAAGATCTGATTTGTATGGGATTGAGAGTGAGAGATTGTAGAAAGGAATTTCTATAAAGGGTTCTTCTCTAATCATTGTAAAACATCAAGTGGGTGCTTGGTGTTGGGATTTGGTGATCCCGTCTGTTGGTGCAGACGAATTGTAAAGGGAGTTGTTGCTTTCTAGATAGTGGGTGATATCTGAATCAAGGGTGGGTGCTCCTTGAAGTTGAAGCTTCAGAACTAATCAGTAAGACTAGCCTTGGATTGGTGTCCGGGTAGTCGTTGCACCATGGACGTAGCCTTTGGGTGAACCACGTTAAAACCTTGTGTTCCTGTGGTTGCTTGCTTATTGTTTTACTGCTTTGATTATTTGGACTCATTTATATTCAATTAAAAGTATTGAGACATCACTGATTCACCCCCCCTCTCAGTGATCGTGTAATTCTAACAATTGGTATCAGAGAGAGGTTCATTTAGCAAGCTTTAACACGCTAAGGGTGATCTTTAAATGAATCACATGGGGTCCAATATTGGGAACACGAAAGCACCATTGTTTGATGGTACTAACTACTCCTTCTGGAAGCTAAGGATGCAGGCTTACATTAAGTCACTTGGCTATGATGTTTGGGAGGCTGTAAGAGTTGGCTACAATGCTTCTATCACACCCACTGATGCTGCAACAAAGAAGCTAGCAGACAACGACTCCAAGGCACAGAACGCTCTCTATAGTGGCCTTGTCGACAGTGAGCTTGTCAAAGTCATGACAGGCAAGACCGCAAAAGAAGTGTGGGACAAGTTGCAAAATATTCATGAAGGTGGTGACAAAATCAAGGAGGCAAAGTTGTAGACTCATCGCTCACAATTCGAGTCTCTTCGCATGTTGGAAAGCTAGAACGTTGACTCCTATATGCTGCGGGTCAATGAAGTCATCAACGCCATCCGCGGACTGGGGGAGGAAATTAAAGAACCGGTCATCATCAAAAAGGTTCTAAGATCGCTTCATCCCCGGTTCGATTCAAAAGTCTCTGCCATTGAAGAAGCTAAAGACCTGAATGTGTTTTCCATGGAAAAGCTGCATGGATCACTTACTGCCTATGAGATGCGCATAGGCAAGACATCCTCATCTGACAGAGAGGCGGCCTTCAAGGTACAAAAAAAGGAAAAAGAGGTTGCTGATCATGATGGTGGTTTTGATGATGATGAGCTTGAGGCTCAATTTGTAAGAAAGTTAAAAAAGGGCAGTAAAGGCAAGTACAAAGGGAAGCTACACTTTAAATGCTTCAACTATGGAGGTGTTGGCCACTTTGCAGCGAAGTGTCCGCTTAAGGATGACGACAACAACTCTAATTCTGATAAGGGTCAATGGAAGAAAAGCTACAACAAAAAGGGTAAGACCAAAAGCTTCATCAGCCAGTACACCGACAATGCGTCTGAAAGTTCATACGATGACCACTCAGCTAAGTCAACTGAAGCCCTCTTCATGGTCACTGTTGAAGAGGAAGAGAAGCAAGAACTGGAAGCTGAGGGAGATGAGGCGGAGGTCAATCTTGAAGGAGAACTTATAGCCGCACTTGAAAAACTGGGCTTGGAGCGAAAGTCCGGTAAGAAAAATCTGAAACTTCTCCATGAATTTGAAAGCACTATTATTGTTTTAAGAACTCAAGAAGAAGAATTTAAGAGGACCATAGAAGTCCTAGAAAATCAAATCAGTACCAAAACTGAGGAGATTGTGAAACTTGAGAATGAAATCCTTGGAGCAAGGGCTGAAAATATAAAACTTAATCAAAAGATCAAAGTGCTCCAAGCGATCGATGGAACAATGAAGCTAAACAACCTGCTGAAAGTTCAAAGGCCTCCCCACATCAGATTCGATCTAGGATTTGAGACTGGAGAATCCTCCAAGGTTGCACCTCCTGAAAAGACAACAGCGCCCCCTAAGTTTGTGAAACAATGTTCTGCACCTCCTAAGGTTGTGAAGCCCCAAACCCAGTCTAGGAAAGAGACTATACATGTGAAGAGGTTTGTGAAGTCTAACCAACCATCCAAGAAACAAAGAAAGTTCAGTTTTTATGGTTACTGTTTCCATTGTAATAGATGTGGACATAAAATAACTGAGTGTAGACTTTATGTTAAACCTAGTATGACTGAAACTAGGGACCCTTTCTCAGTCCTAAGTAGCCACAAAATTGAGTGTCATAAGTGTTATAATTATGGACACTTGGCTAGGGACTGTAGATTGCATGTTGCTAACCAATTTCAGGTTAAAAAGGAACCCAAATTGGTCAAGGTCTGGAGGGTGAAGAAAAGGGCAGAAAAACCCAAGGAATCCTTCATTGTGCAAACAACATTCAAAGCACAAAAGAAGGCAGCGCCGTGGATCCTTGATAGTGGTTGTTCCAGCCATATGACCGGTGATAAGGAGAAGTTCACAAAGCTACAGCAGTTCGAAGGTGGCTCTGTAAAATTTGGTAACAACGACGGCGCCAAAATTTGTGGAAAAGGTGTTGTTCAGCTAAAAGAAGGCAAGATCAGTTCTGAAGAAGTGTTGTACGTGTCTGGACTTAGACACAACCTGCTAAGTGTAAGTCAGATCTGTGACAAAGGTCATGAGGTCACCTTCACAAAGAATGGCTTTGCTATCAAGAAGAGAAGCAATGGCAAAACAGTGGCTATAGGGTCAAGAACATCTGGAAATCTATACACCTTGTTTGATGGGTCGGAGAGAACTTGCTTGATGAGCCAAACGGAGGAAAGCTGGTTGTGGCACAAGCGCCCCGGGCATCTAAACTTCGACAATCTGTCAAAGATTTGCAACACAAAGGCGGTGAGAGGTATGTCTACGGTAAAGAAGCCTTCTAACCCTGTTTGCAATTCTTGTCAAAAGGGAAAGCAAACGAGGGTGGTATTCAAGACAAAGGAGCATCACACGAAGAAACCTCTTGAGCCTGTGCACACTGATCTCTGCGGACAAATGAGGACTCAAAGCACCAATGGAGATAAGTACTTCATGTTATGCATTGATGATTATACTAGAATGACATGGGTTTTATTTTTAAAACATAAACATCAAGCACTTGATCAGTTCAAAGTGTTTAAAGCACAGGTTGAAAACATGTTAGGGAAGAAGATCAAGACGTTAAGGTCTGACCATGGAGGCGAATTCACATCTGAAGAATTCACCAAGTTCTGCGAGCATCATAGTATTCAACGACAATACTCAGCCCCTAGAACTCCACAGCAGAATGGAGTTGTTGAATGCAAGAACCGCACCGTGCAAGAAATGGCACGCACCATGCTGGTTGAGAGCAAACTGGCTGACAGATATTGGAAGGAAGCAGTCTACATTGCAGTATACATTCAAAATCGATGCATGATCAGGCGACATGAAGACAAAACACCATATGAATTGTGGTTTGGACGGAAACCTTCAGTCAAGCACTTCAAGATATTTGGCAGCAAGTGCTTCATCAAGCGACTTGAACAGAATCTGGAAAAATTTGAAGAAAGTGCTGATGAAGGTATATTTTTGGGTTACTCCTCCACTAGCAAGGCATATAGGTGTCTTAACAAAAGAACCAGAAAAATCATAGAGAGTGTTGATGTTAGAATTGACGAACATTATGAACCAATGAATGTTACTCATAATGATAGTCCAGTTTATGAGGACTTGAGTGAGATCGATGATGAAATGGCTGAACCTAATGAT
This sequence comes from Camphora micrantha, assembly GCA_003546025.1. Classification (NCBI taxonomy): domain Eukaryota; kingdom Viridiplantae; phylum Streptophyta; class Magnoliopsida; order Laurales; family Lauraceae; genus Camphora; species Camphora micrantha. Next base: position 32,237,701 of record QPKB01000012.1, on the reverse strand, counting down.
TCTGAGAAATCAAAGGATGGTTCAGAAGTTGCTACTCCTAGGAAGTACAACACTTGGGTCGAACAATACCCTAAGGACCAAATAATTGAAAATCCTAAGGCTGGTGTTTAAAATAGACACAGTGTGGCGAACACATTTTCACTAGTATCAATGATCGAATCCAAGACAGTGGCTGAAGCAAGCCTTGATGAAAATTGGTTAAAGGCTATGCATGAGGAGTTAGAGCAAATAGAGAAGAATTCTACTTGGGATTTAGTCCCTAGACCTGTTGATAAGAATGTCATAGGTACTAAATGGGTTTTTAGAAATAGGCTGAATGAAGATGGTCAACTTGTGAAAAACAAAGCAAGGTTAGTTTGTAAAGGCTATGCTCAAATTGAAGGCATAGATTTTGAAGAGACCTTTGCACCGGTGGCTCGTCTGGAAGCTATTCGTATGTTTCTTGCATTGGCTGCATACAAAGAGTTCAAAGTCTTTCAAATGGATGTGAAGTCGGCTTTCTTGAATGGGCTACTTGAGGAAGAGGTTTACATTGAGCAACCGGACGGTTTTCTCATTAGCAATAGTTCAAACCTGGTGTGCAACTTGAACAAGGCTCTATATGGCCTAAAACAAGCACCGAGGGCCTGGTATGCACGGCTGGATAGTTATCTTCGCAAGATTGGCTTCGGTAAAGGTCTAGTTGACAACAACCTCTATGTCAAAATAGAGCAAAACAAACAGCTGATTGTCATAGTTTATGTCAATGATATAATCTTTGGCGGCAACGACGAAGAGTTGTGCAGAACTTTCGCTGAAGAGATGAAGTGTGAATTTGAGATGTCCATGCTTCGAGAGCTGAGTTTCTTCCTTGGTCTCCAAGTGCAGCAGCTGAAGCATGGTATCTTCATATCACAATTGAAGTACATCAAAGAGATGTTGAAACGGTTCAACATGGAAGACAGTAAGCCAGTGAGCACGCCTATGTCCACGAACACAAAGCTAAGCAAAGATGACAAGGCTCCATCAGTTGATCACACCACTTATCGATCAATGATAGGGAGCTTGCTCTATTTGACGGCTACAAGACTGGACATTCTACAGGCCGTATGTATGGTGGCGAGATTTCAGGCATCACCAACGGAGGAGCACCTTTCAGCAGTGAAGAGGATATCTCGATATCTTAAGGGTACCTTGGAGCTTGGCATATGGTATCCCAAAGGTAAATCATTCACTCTCATTGCATATTCTGATGCTGATTGGGCTGGATGTATAGATGACCGCAAAAGCACAAGCGGAGGTGCATTTTTCCTCTGTGAAAGATTGGTGGCATGGCACAGCAAGAAGCAAGATTCAGTATCTCTTTCTACAACGGAAGCAGAGTACATAGCAGCAGCAACTTACTGTACCCAAGTCCTGTGGATGCGTCAAATGCTCTCAGATCTTGGTGTTCATACGAGAGATCCTATGCCAATCTTATGCGACAACACAAGTGCCATTCATATCTCTAAGAACCCTGTTCAGCACTCCCGCATAAAGCATGTTGCCATACGCTATCACTTTCTCAAAGAAAAGGTTGCTGATGGTGAGGTAAAATTGGAATATGTTCCTACCACTGAACAAGTGGCTGATATCTTCACAAAGCCTCTACCAAAGGAAGTCTTCGAGTATCTTCATAAGAAATTGGGAGTTACTCACTCTCCCAAGCATTAGGAGACCTTCTTGTTAGGGGGAGCACGCATTATTGCTATTTCTTTTGCTCCTAAGCAAGTCCCTTTGAGATTGTTGTCAAAGGGGGAGAATAAATTGTAAGAACATGTTGTTCAGGGGGAGTCTGTAAGTTTTAAGGGGTGATTGGTTGAAGTGAAATTAGAAGCTGACAAGAAGACATGCTATAGTAGTTCAGAACATAACATAAACTTGTTTGCAAGATCGATTGATGGTTAACATGTTCCAAATGTTGCCAACAATTCCAAAGGGGGAGATTGTTGAATTTTGAAGAGAGTTTGACCTTTGAAGCTCGGTTTTGTGTTGGAATTATTGTCAACACATTGTCACACGAGTATAATAAAGAACGGTGAAGAAAACAAGCACTGACAGCTCGGTAAAGTTGTTCAAGCACTGAGCAGCTCGGTAAAGTCGGTCAAGCGTCAAGCGTTGAGCTCAGTCAAGCGTCAAGCACTGGGCAGCTCGGTAAAGTCGTTCAAGCACTTAGCAGCTCGGTAAAGTCGGTCAAACGTCAAGCGTTGAGCTCGGTCAAGCGTCAAGCGTTGAGCTCGGTCAAGCGTCAAGACATGAGCTCGGTAACAAGACATGAAGAGCTCGGTAACAAGGAAGACATGAATGCGAGGATATCTTGAATGCCAAGTGTAAGCCCATTAAAGTATCTACCAACTAAGACCTCATCATCTTCATTTAAACTACAACAGGCGTGCATCGTCATAAACTCCTCAGAATACTCAACAATTGTCTTAGATCCTTGTTTCAAGTATTGAAAATGTGAACGCAGATCTCTGGAGTAATTGACAGGCAGAAACTTCTGCTTCAACAAATTTTTCATCTCGGCCCATGTGTCAACATGGTCAATTTGTTGGTATCTCCTCTTCTTTTGCAACTCAGCCCACCATATCGCACCATAATTGCAAAATCAAGTTGCCACAAGTGTAATTTTATGACCATCCGTTATTGATTTATGTGCAAAAATATTTTCAACACACACTAACCAATCCAAGAATTCGTCTGGTTTCAATTTTCCATCATATTCAGGAATCATGAGTTTAATACCCAAATCTCGATCAACATTTACTACATGTGGATCTCGTTGATTCCGATTATGTCTTCCATCATCTCGATGATCATCATCGCGCCGATTAGTTTCTAAAGTAGTTAATCGAGTTTCAATCCTTGCAAGAGTATCTTGCATTTGAATCATCATTGCGGATAGTTGATTAACAGTTACTGATAATTATGCAACAGTTCCCCTCAAATCATCGTCATTGTGAGAGAAAGACTCCGCGTCAACCTGCTTTTGGGGAGGAATCTTTGTTTAATGCAAATTTAAAATTTGTGACTGACTTGATGTGTAGACCTACTCACTGCGATCATGCTGGCGAAGACGGATCGAAAATCTGATGCTAGATGTACTTGATATCGTAAAAAAAAAAGAAGCAATCTCAACCCTTGATCCGATGCTGCTGATGTAGATATGATGTGAGCACAACTTGACTGGACTCTTCAAAACAAGTTGGGTTCAATATTAAATAGGTCGGATCCACCTAATCCAAATATGCAAAAGATGTACCGTAAAAAGTGGTTGGAAAAAAGAAATGTTGCTGACGTTATCACTTGTGTTAGCAGCTACTGTTTGCTGCTATGGGCTTTCGAAAATGGGTCGGATCCTTCAAATTGGAGACCCGACTCGACCCAAACTAGAAGACCAAGCCCAACAAATTTAGGCCCACAGACATTGAAGTTTGGCCTAAAGTGTCTTCCTTTGTGTGGACTAAGGCAGAGAAAACGAAAAGGCTTAACGTTATCTTGACGATTTGGAGATTGAAGAACAAAACGGAGAGGCTCTATTGGCTTCAGTGAGGAGGAGAGACCAGCAGCTGCGCTCTGGACAGTGGTGCAATGAGACAGTGCAGCGAGGCGAGCAGTGGTGCGGCGATATGCGATGGCTGTTGTCTGCCGCTCGTTGTAGTCGAGATTGTGGTTGCTGCGCTGCTAGAGTTCCTAGACGTCAGGTGCAGGTATGCTCCTCGGAATCAGTGCTCCTCCTCCCTTTTCTTCTTTTTCTTTTTCTTTCTTTCTTTCTTTTTTTTCTCTCTGGTTTGGGGTGACGAAGACTCTGGGTTGGGTTTGGGATGACGAAGACGACGGGGAGGTGGCTGGATTGCTGGTTTCTATGGGAAAGTGTTTTGATTGGCTGGGTTGAAATCTAGGGGTTTCGGTGGCTGGGGTTTTGGCAGTGGACGAGGCTGGATTTGGTGGAATGGAGAAACTGATTTGGAGGGTTTGGGTGTAGCCGATGATCTCTGCAGAGATGGGGATGGTGTTTCGTGGGATGAGGACGACTGGTGATCAGGGATTGGAGATTGGAAATGGCGATTGGGGTTTGGCGGTTTGGGTTATTGGCGGAAGGGAGAAGGTTGTCGATTTGGGTTTTGTGGTTTGGATTTTTTTTTATTTCGGTGGTCTGGGGTGTTGCAGTCTGGAAGTAGGCAGACGATGGGGCGGGGGTGCCGAGAGTGCGGAAGATGGTCCGGACTCACGGAGGGCGATGGGAGGCTGGGAGGGTGAGGGGATCGATGGGGGGCAGGGAAGACAGTGGGTGGATCGGTGGGGATGGATAATCGATAGGGATAATCATGCCGACGATCGGAGATCGTTCGTCTCTGATACCAATTAATGCAATCATAGGGTTAGGATGCAAGTGCCAGGGCACAATTAGGGTTCCCTCTGGAATAATCAATCGATGAAGACAATCTCCACAATAACCCACGCAAGGAAATTTTATTAACTCTAAAATCTCTGAGATCATTGATCTCTACAATGTTATAATTATAATAAAAGAAACTTAATGGCTAAAAAGCATTCCTAATCAAATTAGGAAACCAAATAATAGTCCTACCCAAATTAGAAACTGTTTCTAAACACAACTTAAATAAAAATTAGAAGCTACTAATAATTAAGAAAGAATTCCCAAACTTCCTTGGGTCCCACATGTGGACCATGAGTATATGGCAACCGTGTGCTACTACATAACCAAGTTTATAATGTAATCGACATACGAGATCCCTATTCACTTTAAGCTATCTTGAATCCCAATACTTGTCCCGGAATTTCAAAAAAATCCAATTATACTTCTTTGTTTCCCCAATTTTGATATGCACTCCCGAAATTCATGATTTATGATTTATCATTCCCAAAAGCATTGAAATAGTATTTTAGCATTTTGCCAGCCAGTTTATACATGCCCGAATATAGTGATATTTGTGCGTTTGAGCACCGCGTCCCGCCCGTTTATATAAGTGCATCATATGTATTTTGTACTTGTCTCGATTTCTGTTATTTGACCTATGAGTCAGCACTACTAACCTTGGATAACCTTGTTGGTCCGATCCACCTACTTGGAGATTCTCCTCCCATCCTGCCAGCTGCAGTTTAAATCTCACTACCCAGTTATTACTGTAGTCTTGTCCCGATGCCGCAGATTGCTACTACAGTTCCAAATCCCCCGGTTCACTATCGTGGTCATGTCCCGTATTATTATGTATATGTATATGTAAATTTTGTTGTATCTCCTCACTTCAGTGACTGAGGTCAACATCCTGATATGCTCTTGTCACTTCGGTGATAGAGGACTTAGCTTCGTGTGGATGCCGTCTTGCTTGTTTCCCAATTTCCTTGGATACCTTACATGTTTTATATTGTATATTGTTTTCCAGTAAATGATTCTTCTGTTTTATGAAAGTAATTGTTTTAACAGGTTTAAATGTTTTCCAAGGTAGTTTCTATTATTGTTATTTCTTTTCACCCACCTGCCAAACCGTTGTGTTTGACCCATTACTTTGGTACTCAGGTCCTGTCGTTGGTTTTCCCGAGAAGGAGCACGAGGAGGCGGTCAGAGAACCGCAACGACTAGTTGAGTGGCATGCTGACGATATCGTTTAGACATTCGGATGTCCGAGTTGCGTAACATTTTGGGTTATGATTAACCATGCTTTTGGGATATTTATTTTATTTTTTATTCGCCTTTGTTGGCCTCTATTTTTGGGGAATGTAACTAAATGATCTTTTGTATAAATTCTAACTTTATACTTTTGGAAAATAGCTATTAATCATTACTCATTCTGATGCTTGTTATAAATGTATTACCAGACTTGCTATTTTGGACATGAATGCATGAATTAGATTTGCTACACACTTCCGCACTTTAAAAGAAATATTCATGTTGTTGTAATATCCTCACTGCGGACACCTGTGGGAAATCGTGTATACAAGTGACATCTTTTCATTGGCTCGTATACGTATTGATTTAAAACAAATTCATAGTTTGGCTATCATTCATCATCCATTATATACATCATTCATAATTAGAGTCCCGATCCTGGATTACGTCGGTATACCCGGTCCAGGGTCGCGACACTTGGACTTGGACTGTGTTCTATGGATTTGACCAGTACTTGGACCTCTTAGGGACTGGTTAGGACCTTGCTCGCGCAAGGTAAACCTAGACAGACAAAGACCTATATTTGTTTTTTTAAGTCGGTATTAACATTTACTCAGTTGTCTTAAGCTTGGCCTTTGGACTAATCATCACTGGTAGGAGCAATTATGAGTGTTGAGAGAGCTATCATGATAAGCTATGTTTAGATGGACGGTGTGATACCGGTTCCGGTCTTCAGAGTGTTTGAGTGCTAAGTGTTTGAGTGATGAGTGTTATTTGCGGGGCTTGTCATTCCCCAGCACTGGAAACTTATTTTCCCGCCGTGATTATGTTCAGTATGGGAGGGCAGCGGCATAATATCCCGTGGTGTTCAGCTTATGTGAATGTGCCACTTTGATGTCGGTTAGATTAGTTAACTTATTTATCCTGATTTTAACTGCTTATCTTGCTCAATTGCCTAGCTTGTGTACCATTGTTACTCTCATTGATTATATGATCGTCTCTACTCTTTTGATGCATACATCATATGTTATTTGTATACTATGCCTTGCCAGATCTTTGGATCTGACCCATTCTTGGTGCTTAGGTATTGAGTCCGATTATGAGGACGACGCGCTCGTCGAGGCACCCATAGCCGGAGACTATTGATGGGGACCAACTGACCAAGAGGTCGAGCTGGATGACGAAGTACCTACACTTGGGTTGTGAGAGTACTTTCTTTTGGATTTTGAGTGTTTATGTTGTGAGCAGGGAGGTAGACTGATATGTTCAAACTTATTAATAATCATACTTTGAGATTAGGCTGGACTTCAGCCCTGCTACACTTGATTCAGTTATATGATACCTTGGTGCTTCCGTTACTTTTACATTGTTTCCCTTATATTAATTACGCTTCCGCAATGCAACTGTTGATTATGATGTTGTTCAAAAAGTTTTAAATTAGACCTCACTATGGACATACGATCTTGGAAGTTCTTGGATTTTCCGGAAAGTAGTGTGCCAACTTCTGGTACCTTGACAGTTATCTCGATATTCGAAATTGGGGCATTACATGCAGACCCCGCTCTTGGTCATGAGGAGACCACAGACGGAGAGGAGGAGGCCAATGAGGTACCAGCATGCTTAATTGAATGGACAGCTGAGGGTGCTATTTAGCCCTGTGTCAGAGAGTGTCATGAGTCTTTTCTTTTGAAGGGAATCTATGAAAAATCTTCTATGGTGATTTTGGATTTGTTTAGTGTGTATATGATGTTAGAATACTTTTGGAAAGTACTTTCTTGAATTATACTTTTGTAATAATGAGGATGAGTAAGTTTTATGATCTTTACTTGTCTTTAGTTTTGGAATGGAATGAGGCATGAATTGTCATTTCCGTTCCAACGTTTTGTTAGACTGAAGAATCAATCCAGTAATGGAATTCTTATTCCTATTTTTGCTTTTGGTACGGTAGAATGATGCCCCGAATGGAATAAGATTTACATAAGACAGACCAAAATACCCTCCTCCTCTGTTGGATTTTGAAGAGAGTTTGTTGTTTGAAGTTTGGCATTGTGTGTTGGAATTATTGTCAACACATTGTCACATGGGCACAACAAATGATGCCTCAGCTCGGCACAGAAGCTCGGCACAGCACATAATGCCTCAGCTCGGCACAGAATGCTTTGGCATAGTTACGGTAACAAGTCAAGAGATCGGCAAAAGCATGGAGCTCGGACATGACAGCTCAGTTCGAAGAAATGCAGAGTTCAAAGAGGAATCAAGTGTTGAACTCGGTAAAGCACTGATCCCAGCCATGACAGCTCAGTTCGGTAAAAGTGTCAAGAGTCAAGTCTGTTTAAAGCATCAAGCGTTGAGCCCGGTAAAAACATGAAGCTCGGTTCATTCACTGAGCTCGGTCAAGTGCAGAGATAGCTCAAGCACTGAGAAGCTCGGTAAAGCGTAAAGATAGCTCAAGCACTGAAAAGCTCGGTAAAGTACAAAGATAGCTCAAGCACTGAGCAGCTCGGTAAGTCACAGAGCTCGTTTAAACTCTGAGCAACTCGGTAAAGTCTTTCAAGCACTGAGCAGCTCGGTAAAGCGCAAAGCTTGTTCAAGCACTGAGGTCGGTCAAGCGCAGAGCTCAAAACAGAAAGTCGCACGAGAGGAAACAGGGAGTCACTTCTAATTCTTAAAGAAGTGTACAAAACAGAAAGTCGCACGAGAGGAAACAGGGAGTCACTTCTAATTCTTGAAGAAGTGTACAAAACAGAAAGTTACAAGAAAAGAAACAGGGGATCTTTTCTAATCCTTGCAGGAGTTTCCAAAACATCTCCCAGTCCTTTTGCAATCTCGAATTAGGGTTGGCAGATCCTATATAAAGGCATGATAGGGATCGTTTGAAAAACATACAGATACACATATACACACAGAAACAGAGAGAAGATTTGTGAGTGTGTGTGAGCTTGCAAGGAGTTACTGCTGTGATTTCATTACAGCTAGTAAAGAAGAAACTCTGGCATCAAGAATATGGTTCTTCATCAGTAGTTTCTTCAGATAAGTGTCTCTCAATTCATATTTATTAAAGAGTCTGATTGTATGGGATTGAGAGTGAGAGATTAATTTCTGTAAAGGGTTTTTCTCTAATCATTGTAAAATATCAAGTGGGTGCTTGGTATTGGGGTTTGGTGATCCTATCTGTTGGTGCAGACGAAATTGTAAAGGGAGTTGTTGCTTCCTAGATAGTGGGTGCTATCTGAAGCAGGGGTGGGTGCTCCTTGAAGTTGAAACTTCAGAAATTAATCAAGTAAGACTAGCCACGGATTGGTGTCTGGGTAGTCGTTGCACCGTGGATGTAGCCTTTGGGTGAACCACGTTAAAACTTTGTGTTCCTGTGGCTGCTTCATTATTGCTTTGATTATTTGGACTTACTAGTATTCAAGTAAAAATTATTGGGACATCACTGATTCACCCCCCCTCTCAGTGATCGTGTGATTCTAACATCCTCCCCCTTCCTTACTCTCACCCAGGCGCTTCACGAACCTCTCTCTCTCTCTCTCTCTCTCTCTCTCTCTCTCTCTCTCCTGTGCATCGCCAGACCCATCTGAGCCCCTTCACCGATCTCGCCAGACCCATCTCAGCCCCTTCACCCCCCCTTCACTGACCTCTCATCATCTCTCGTTTACAAGCCACTCCGCGTGTAGAGCCATGCTCCGCCTCGTGTGGGTAGCTTCTCCCCCTCGTCTACATGGTTGGAGGCATTGCCGGCCTCAGGGGGAGGGAAAGAGAGAAACAAAGGGGGAGAGAGAGAATAGAGAGGGGAGGAGGAATAAAAAGAAGAAAAGATAGGAAGGAAAGTGGAGGAAGGAGGAAGAGAGGAGGGGGGCGGGGCTCCCACTAGGGCCTTTCGGTTGGTCTCCTTCCCAACCGGTGACCGGGAGGAGGAGGAGGAGGGTGGAGGGCATTTTGGTCTCAAGAAAATTTTATAAAGGAATGGAATGGTCATTCCTCTACCTCCCCAGTGTAATGACCATTTCTCTACATAAATGAATGATGATTCTGAAAGTAATGGTCATTCCACCACCTTTTTGTGAACCAAATGCTGTAAGGATCATTCCCTTGGAATAACCATTTTTTTCCTACTTTCATTACAGCAAACCAAACGCTACCTCACAGTCATGGTGCCTAGAAAACTTTGCATAATATCTGTAGGACCCCTACCCGAGTGACCTCGATTAGTGTTGATTAAGTCATGTGTTAGCTCTAAGTGTGCTTAGTGTGTTTTTGGTTTAGTTTGGGTTTAGAATAGCTTTGTTATAGATTTGGGGAATTTTGAGTGCCTTTGTGACTAGTGGGGCCCTTTGGGGGTTCCTTTTTATGACTTTGCGTGTACTTGGGGGATTACTCGAGATTCTTTGAATTTGTGTTCTTATCCCGTTTTGTTAATCTTATTAATCTCAACAACTTTCATGTTGATTTCGTTCCCGTCCCGAATCCCGAAACCAGACTTCCATTGCATTGAGGGCAAAACAGTCTTTTTACACTAAATCTGGACCCAATATTTGATATTCCCGAAACCCGCGAAACATATACTTTTTGGAAACTAGAAATTTCGACGATCATTTCTTCCTTCTTCGCCGATTTCATCCGAAGTCCCGAAAACCATGATTTTGACCCCACAAAGTTTCCTAGTAGTGGAGCCCACGTGCAATTGCTATATAAGAACCCATCTCTCTTTCCTTCTCCATTTCCAGCACAACAAGAGCTTGTCTAGGGTTTTTCCTTGTTCTTCTTCTTCTTCTTGCTTTCTATCATAAAATCTCCCACCAAACTTGCACCAACATCAAAATGTGGATCACCATTCTCTTCCTCTCCTTGAAGGCTTCATCTTGATACCATTTTTCAAGAAAACCTCCATTTTCAAGATCCTCATTGAGCTTGTCTTGCCCATTTAGAGAATCTATAGGTAAGCAATCATCTCCATCTTCTAGATTTGTGTTCTTGTGACCTTAGAGGAGCTCCGTTTCCATTATTGGAAGCTCTCTCTTCTTATTTCTTTGTTTGACCCATTTTAGGGTTTGTTTGAGGTTTTTGTAGAGATTGTTGATTTTGAGCTTGAGAGTGATTAGAAGATCTTTTTGCTTAGCTTGGACTTGAGGCAAGTGGATGATTTGATATTTAAGCTTTGAATGATTTTGATGAAATGCATTGATGATTTCAATACATATTTCCTACCATTATTGATTTGCATTGATTTGAAATAAATGTACATTAATGACTCTTATTAGTTCATTTCATGGTTTTAGAAATGTGGTTGGTAGTTTTCATTTATTGCTTGATTGTAGTTTAAATGACTACTTGTGATTGGGATTTTCTCCCCTCTTTGTGGTTGAATGTGATGGAGGAGAAGAAGGTGTTTTGATTGATGATTATGGAAGTGTTGATGTGGAGCTTGAATGATGTTAGAAAGGAGTATTGGAGCTGTCGCGACCCCGGACCGGGTCCCACGCAAGTGCACAAGCCTGTCCGGGATCGGGACGGGTAAATGAAGGATAATGGATAAGATGAATGACTGACCCAGGATAAATCCAATCCATGTCCCAACTATGAATTAATTTAAATCAAACGTATGCGAGTCCATCAGAGATGTCACTTATACACGCGATTTCCCACAGGTGTCCGCGGTGAGGATATCACATCAATATGAATATTTCTTTTAATGTGCGGAAGCGTGTAGCAAATCTAATTCATACATTCATGTCCAAGATAACAAGATTGAACAATAACAGTATCAAGATGAGTAATGATCAATGGCTAATTCCCAAAAGTAAGTTAAAGTTTATAACAAAAACATTTAATTACATCATCCCAAAATTGGAGGCCAACAAAGGCCAATATAACAAAGTATCAAGTTCCCAAAATAATTGGTTAGTTTCTATCCCGAACCATTTCGCAGCTCAAGCACCCGAATGTCTAGACGACATCATCAACTAATCGTTGCGGTTCACCGACCACCTCCTTAAGCTCCTCCTCGGGAAAGCCGACAACGGGACCTGAGTACCAAAACAAGGGTCAAACACGACGGTTTGGCAAATGAGTGAACGGATAACTGTCAAACCCCAACCCAGGATTAACCCAAGAGTGTTTCCTTAGTGAGTGCTTAGTCTTAATCGGGTTTAGTTACCGTTGGTTAGAGTATGATTAGTTTTAGTCATGGTTATAGCTTTGGGGAGTTTCGAGAACGTTTAGTGTTAACTAGACACACTCAGGAAGGCCTGGGTGTATGTGCAAGTGTGGGAAGATCGTATTTGGTTTTGTGTTAATCGTGAATTTCATTTCATTTGAATGGTTTTATGATTATGTACAACTTTCGTGTTTAGCCCGTCTGTGTTTGTAGCCCAGAAACTCAAATTTTGGCCAAAAAGGGTAAAATAGCCTTTTCACACTTAAATCTGGACACAATTTTCGAGATCTCAAAACCATGTCAAAAATATACTTTTCGGAAACTAGATATTTCAAGGATCGTTTTATCCTTCTTCGTCGACTTCATCCGAGGCCCGCAAGGTTATGTTTTCCTTGATACAAGAATGTTCTCTAATGGGCCCCACTTGCAAGCACTTAAACCACTTTCCCTTCTCTCTTTCCCCATTTTTCAAATCTCAGCAACTTTCTTGACCTAGGGCTGAAAACCCTCTTTTTCTCTTCATCTCCTTCTCTTGAATGCATGAGCTAGAGATCCCCAAATGGAATTCTAAAACCATCATCTTCTTCCTCTCATCCCAAGCTTTCCATTGATGCCTTTTTCTTGAAGTTTCTTGTTGGGAAAGATCTCCATTTGCTTCCTCTCTTCTTGTTTGGACACCTCTAGGTAAGAGCTCCAACCCATCTCTTCAATGGAGTTCTTTTGACTCCTAATGATCATGTTTTTCTAACTTTCAACACCCATTTCAAAATGGGTTGCTTGGTTGCATTTTTGGGTGAGTTTTTGAATGGGTTTCATGGGGTTTTTGTAGTTCTTGGCTTGGCTCTTGGGTAGGAGTGCTTGAAGGAGAGTTTTGTTATCACTTGGCCAAGGCAAGTAATCTCTTTAGGTTGTTGTGCATGTGTGTTCATGGATTTTACTATTTCCCTTGAAATTTCTATATGATTTGTCATTTAGTGTTAATGTTTTGTTTTGCTAGATTTCCATGTTGTGATTTCACTCAAGTAATGACAAGCATGCTACTTAACTTCCCAAACTTTCAGATTTCATCATTTTTAATTAGGCCTTACCTCTTTGAAGAATGGGATTGAATGATTATGAAATGGGTTTTTATGTTAATGGCTTGTTTAGGTTTGAAATAAATGCTCCATAGTGAATCTTGATAGCTTGTTTCATTCATGAATCAAATTGCTAATCAGGTTGGAAAGAATGTAGAAAAGGAATGGAGAAATGGATGGACCACTGAACTGCAGAAATCAAAACTGGGTTCTGTTTCCGCAGTTCACGCGGTCGACCGGCCAAGTGGCGCGGTCAACCAGGCCAACTAGATTTGGTCCCCAGTTGGATGACCTGATGCACTGTGGGAACTACTGTTACGCAGTTCACGCGGTCGACCGGCCAGGGGGCGCGGTCGACCGACGACTCAGGGTCAGGTTCCCTGGAACCTGACCAAAACACTGTGCACCATTTAAAGTTACAACTGCAGGTCGACCGAGCTCACTGTGTACGCGGTCGACCGGCCAAGGGCCAGGTCGACCGGGCCAACTGAATTCCCCTTTTTGGGAGGATTTTTGCCCCACTTCTATATTCTTTTAAAATTTGAAACTAGGCTATATTAAGGACATTAACTTGACATTGTGTAACTGGAACTCCAAGATATGCACTAACTTCGGGGACACCAATCCTTGTATTTTAATAATAGAGTTCCAATCACACAAGGGTCAATGAATAGCCTAAGCATGTACTTGATGAAATTATCGTGTTTTGAACGTTGATTTAATACCACAAGTTATATCGTGTACTCGCTTCGAAGTCAAGTTTTTAAGCTCGTATCGAAGATTTGTTTCAAGTATTAAATGGGGATCATATCTTAAGTTGTGAGCATATATATTATGCGTTTTGCTAGCCGTGCTGTGTCTTGTTTTGACAAATGATTTCCCCTTTTATTCAGACGTGTTTGTATCGCGTGTTTTATGCATTCATGAATTTAAAGTGAACACCACAGAGCTTGGACTGCCCTTTCATTCTGATCCACTGTCTGGGGGTTCTTAAACATGTGAACTAACTGCAGATTAGTCGTGTATTTACTACACATCGTGCCTGTCCGGTTCCGCGGCCGGAATCCCGTATTTGTGGGAATCGTGTCGTATTATATTATGTATAGTCGTGCTTGTCGTGCGTGCTTACTCTTTTCATTATAAATGATAGAGAAAGGATGGGCTCTTTGTGGATTTACGATTCATGATATATATATATATATATGTTATGCACTCATGCTAGTTCGTCTTTGATTTAGAAAAGTGTTCCGTAAGTATTTGTTTTACGTTCAGTAAAGTGTTTCTTTAAGTTCTCGATTGAACATTGATTTCCATGCTTTCACTTAAATTGATTTCTTGCCAAACCGTCGTGTTCGATGCTTGTATTTTGATGTTCAGGTGCAGGAGGTTATCCCTTTGAGGAGGAGTGCCAGGAGGAGGCTGTTGAGCCTACCTTAGCTCGCGAGTGGCAACCCGACGACGTCATCTAGACGTTGGGACGGGTCATGAGTTCCGATGTATCACTTTTTGGGTTTTAAATACTTTTGGTATTGTATTGGCCTTTGTTGGCCTCTTATTTGGGATTGTAATAACTTAACACACTTTGTTAACTCTGTAACTTGAACTATTATGGGAATGCCCTATTATGTCTCCATTCTGATATTTTAGTCTCGATGACATTTATGTTCATATTCTGTTATGATTTATTAAGATGTGATTTGCTACACGCTTTCGCATATTTGATCATGTGAGTTGGCTTCCCGTGTCTTCGGAACCCTCACCGCGGGAACCCGTGGGAGATTTAATTATTTTACAATCATCAACTTCACCACTGCACAGTCGTGACGGGGCCCGGGCACTCAGTCCGGGGTCGCGACAATAACCAATAATTGAAATTACCTTGGAAAACATTTAAACCTGTTAAACAATAAATCTTATAAAACGGGATGATCATTTATTTAAAACATAAATGCAATATAAAACATGTAAGGTATCCAAGGAATACGGGAAACAACAAGATGGCAACCACACGAAGCTAAGTCCTCTATCACCGAAGTAATATGAGCATATCGGGATGTTGATCTTAGTCACCGAAGTGAGGAAATGCAACATAAGTAACATATATATAATAAATACGGGACATGACCACGGTAGCGAACCGGGCATCGGGAACCACAGTAGCAATCTGCGGCATCGGGACAATACCATGGTAATAACCGGGTAGCGGGATCCAAACTGCAGCTGGCGGGACGAGAGGTGGATTTCCAAGTCGGTGGATCAGATCGGCAAGGTTATCCAAGCTTAGTGGTGCCGACTCATAGGTCAAATATCATAAATCACGAAATGTACAAAATTTATGTGATGCACTTATATAAACGGGCGAGACGGGATGCTCAAAGGCATAAATATTATTCAAAACGGGAAGTGCGTATCGGGATTGGCAAAAAATGCTACAATTGCAAATTCAGTATTTTCGGGGATAGTAAATCATAATTCAAGAGGTTCGGGACAAATATCGAGATTAGAAATTCAATCAAAGTGAATAAAGGTCCCGTATGTCATTTACACTAAAATTTGATACTCCTTGAGTTTGGAGACATCTCGGGCTCTTTATATACCTTAGGATTTTCAAAACTTAAATGAAAACTTGTGATTTGATTTCTCTTTTCAAATGGGTGTTACACAATAGTTACTAGTTTTCCCATCACAATGGGATTCCCAACAAACGCCTCTCAATCGAATAAATATTTCATTTTTGCTCACAGATTAGTCCCAGGTGAACAGTGCTGATCGCTCGAGCGGACAGGGAGTTCGCTCGAGCGATGAGCTCTCTTGAATGACTTTCTGGGAGGTTCGCTCGAGCGGATAACGGGTTCGCTCGAGCGAACATGTTGGCTCGAGCGAATAAGTGGTTCGCTCGAACTAACAAGGTTCTATGACGAGCCTGATACA